>PVKS010029190.1:0-25565 GCA_004027875.1 Aplodontia rufa
GTAACATGAGTTAAATCCAGATAAGATGTAATGCTTTACAATCTAATACTTTTGTTTAAAATTATAAAGGGAAAGGGAAGGGAGGGATAAGGGAGGGTAATTGGGGGGGGCACTCCTGGAGATAATTGCAATATCCAGAATATTTACACATTTTATACACATTTTATATTATTTTGTTAAAATCGTGTAAGGTTGTTCAAAAAATAATATAAAAAAAAAAAGAATACAAGGTGAGGGTTGGAACATGGCTCAGTGGTAGAGTACTTGTCTGGCATGTGCAAGGACCCAGGTTCAAAGCACAGCACCATATATATACAATAAGTGCTGGAAAAACAAAAACAAGATGAAAAAAACCTGATTCTTTCTTTCTTCTCTCTTAAAAAAAAAACACCAAGGTGAAGTATAAGCTAATCACAGATAAGTACTTACTCATTATGTCCCAATAATCCACTAGATTAGAGTTTTGTTAACCTCAGATGTTAAATACCTACTAATTTTATGTGACAAAAATATTTATTCATGACTGTAAAATAGTCATAAATTACCTACCAAAACTATTTTTTTGCAAAAATTATTATTAGATTCACATGTATTCAAATATTCACATTATTTTGCTAAAATTAACAAATCAATGTTGTAGTTTTTGAAAGAGAATTGAGATTTAATCAAAAGCACTGGCTCCAAAATAACCATCTTGTGGAATTAAACAAAATTAAAATACTGCAGTTAAATATTTAACTCATTGTTTTTTAAAGATAGAGGGAGAGAGAGAGAGAAAGAGAGAATAAATTTTATTTATTTTTTTCATCTGGTTTTTGCTTCTCTGACACTTAGTTGTATATGTGGTGCTGGGGTTTGAATGCAGGTTCTTATGAATGCCAAGCAAGAGCTGTGCTGCTAAGCCACTGCCTCAGCACCTATAACTCAATTTTTAATAAATCATAATAAATAACATTATGGAACAGGAAGTCTAATATGAATAAGTACTTTCTATGAATTTCTGCTCCCTACTTTATAGGATAAATTTGAAGTGTGTACATCCATATTGTTTTCCTAAACAATATGGCAATATAACTTCATGTCGAGAGACGTTTTAGTAATATGAAGAGATCATAATAGATAGTATTGATTGGGCACTAAACACTCTGTAAGGCAATTTACATTTCAATCTCAAGCCAACTGTATGCCACAGGTACAATTTTTGATTCAGTTTACAGGCTCACAAATGATAAATAACCCAAAGTCATATTGAGAGCAAACAGAACCATCAGAAGTTAAGATCAAGCTAACTCATGACTCAGTCTTTTCCACCTGCAGAAATCATGTTTCCTGTGGAGTGATCAGATTGTACCATAAGAGATCATTATAAATATTTCCATATTTTTCCCAAACTGATTTATAATGATATTTTCCAGAGATATCACAAAAGGTATTATCTTTCTTAAGCTATAACTGGCATTGAAGTTATATAATTTGAAAAAGTAATGCAATTAAATGCCTATTTATTTAACAAAACTATGTTCCCCCCTGCCATAGAACACAATTCACATTTCTATCACAATACTCCAACAAGTTTAAACACACAGCAGGAAACTGCCTAGGAAAGATAAAGAAATCCATTCAATAGAGATTTAATTATAAAAGCATTTAGCTGCACGGGTAGCGATCATTACATGGTAGTTCACACTACATTAAATGGAGAGCCTGTTAGGAGAGATGGATTACCTCTGAAATGAAAGCCACTTATGGAGCACTGAACTGTTAGAATTTGCATATCTCAAATGGGTATTTCTTAAAAGTCAAAGACTAGGCCTGTTCAAAACTCCCTCTCCATGCCAGCACTTGGTGCTTGACCTCAAATTCTCTTTGAAAGTAAGTTGGATAAATCAAACACTCCCAAATTAAATACTCTTGTTGTACCACATTAAATATATTTAAGAGAGTTTAATATTTAAGAGAGTATAATATTCAATGATACAGAATGTAATAATGGCACTATTACTAAAAATGACTACTTGGATGCCTAATAGATCCTTTTTATATTCTATAACAGTCACTGGTTTAATTGAAAGTACTTCAATTTAAGTTACATAATTATTTTAAAAGAAATGACACTTAAACTTCATAATACACACTTCACATTGCACTGTTTTAATCACATTCATAGTCGGGTACAAGTCATCAGAACTCACAAAAGAAATAGGCCGTGCAATCAGCATATCAAGAATTGTCATTGAAAATGACTTCAACATACATAAAGGTGTTCCAGAACTTTGTTCACAAGAATTGAATCAAACCAGAATCTTGAGAGGTAAATGTCAAACCATGATGACAAAACATAGACATGAACATCAGAAACAAGACAGTAAACCAAAAGTTAGGGCTCAAGTGAGGAGTGGAGAAGAGCTCCCAACACAGGGCGTCTGCCACTCCTCTATGGGAATCGGTAGACTCAAAACGTAAAAATATGTAAGGCTGACTTCATTTAATAAATAGTAGAATAACACAACTGTTAATGACTTACAGCATGAAAATCTTCAGGTTTATATTGACAGTAGTCTCCAAATTTGTCAACATAAGCAAAAGGAGAAAGACATAGGTACAGAATAAATTAAGCATTCTTTTTTATTTATTGGTAAGAAATTTAAAGCCTATAGCCTATACCAGGTGAAAGGTATGCCATAGTCAGACCATGTATAAAAATTTTGGATTTTTTAATGGGGTTGGGGCATATCTTTTTTAGAGACTCCTGCCCAAGAATAACAATGGGAGCTGGAAGATGGAAATGAGAAAAGACAGAAAATTGAAGAAAGAAAAGTGTGATTTTAACAAATTTGTCATTTATAATTATTTTCCTATTTTTCAGCTTACTTGATTCAATCATAAAGCCCTTGCAGCAATTTAATTTTTTTATATTTAATGATTTGAAACAATTCAGGAAATGTATAAATTAAATATATAAAATACATTTTTATTTGAGATACCCTTATTAAATAGTATAATTCCATTTTACACCATTTAAGTTTTACAAAAGAAGAACTGTCATCTTTTCCTATCCTGCCCTTAAGCGCTACACTGAATTTTAACTGATTAATTCGCTTCAAATTTTGTAATCAAGAGCAAATATGACATTAAAAATCAAAATTATTTTTGTTGCTATCTGAAAATTATCTCATACATTTGGAAAAAAAGGATGACATTTTCATCATCAATAAAGATATTAGGATATATAAATAAAATAGTTCACAAGCAATGTGTTTTTCAACAATAACTTTGTATTGCTTCTTTTTAGACATACATAACAATAGAATATACAATGTCATAATTATAAAAGCATGGAGTTTAACCTATTCTTATTCAGTCCCCAATATGCCCCACCCTGCGTTTATCTTCCCTCTATTCTACTGGTCTTTCTGTTTTTCACTAATTTTTTTTTTAATTAGTGTTTTGTTGATGACTGTGTTGATGAGATTCACTATGGTATGTTCATATATGAACACAGGAAAGTTAAGTCTGATTCATTCCACAAACTTTCCCTATCTCATCCCTCCTCCCTGTTTTCTTCCTCTTTGTCTGTTCCTCTGTTCCTTTCCTGATTTGGGATTAGTTTCCGTATATCAGAGACAACATTTGACCTTTGGCTTTTTGAGACTGGCTTATTTCACTAAGCTTGATAGCCTTGAGTTCTACCCAATCTGTGGAGGATGCCATGAGTCGTTCTTCTTTATGGCTGAGTAGTACTCCATTGTGTGTATATACCTTATTTTCTTTATCCACTTATCTGAAGGGTGCCTTGGTTGGCTACATAGCTTAGTTATTGAAAATTGTGCTGCTGTAAACATTGATGTGGGTATATCACATAGTATGCTGATTTTAGGTCCTCTAGGTATATAGCAGGGAGTGGGATAGCTGAGTTAAATGAGGGATCAACTAGTAATTTTTTGAGGAATCTCCACAGTGGTTGCACCAATCTACAATCCCACTAATAAGGTATGAGTGTACCTGTTTCCCCACACCCTTGCCAACATTTATTGTTGCTCATATTCTTGATAATTGCCATTCTAAATGGAGTGAGATGAAATCTTCATGTAGTTTTAATTTGCATTTTTCTAATTGCTAGAAATGTTAAACATTTTTCATATATTTGTTGACAATTTGTATTTCTTCCTTTGAGAAGTGTCTATTTAGTTCTTTTGCCCATTTATTGTTTGGGTTATTTGTGTTTTTGCTGTTAAGTTTTTTGAGGTTTTTTGAATTTTTTTTATTTATCCTGGATATTAATGCCCTATCTGAGGAGCAGGCAGCAAAGATTTTTCCCATTATGTAGGTTCTCTCTTCATATTCTTGATTATTTCCTTTGCTGTAAGGAGGCTTTTCAATTTAATGCAATTTAATGCCAACCATCTATTGATTTTTAATTTTACTTTTTTACTTCCAGAGTCTTGCTAAGGAATACATTTCCTGAGACAAGGTGTTGGAATGTTGGGTCTACATTTTCTTCTAGTAGGTATAAGGTTTCTGGCCTGATTCCTAGGTCTTTGATCCACTTTGATTTGAGTTAATGTACATTTTATCGAGATACTGTTACTCTAGTCCATGGTACTTGGCAGTTTGCATATCAAGATCTGATGAAAACCAAGACTATTCTTTACAGAAATACGCAGCTGAATACAAATACATTTACAAACCACTTTGTAAGACAAAGTTGGTTGGTGTACTGGGATCAGGGACTCAACCTCTAGTGTTATGGCTCATCTGTTTTTCTATCTAGTGTTTTTCAAAATGCTTCACAACATCTTTCGATGAATGTTGTAGATTTGGGGGTCACACTTTACAAAGACTAGTTTCACCTCTCTTCTGTTTAAAATCATCTTAATCCTTGCCAAATACCCTGTATCTTTAAAACATATTGTTAATCTATTTCGGTTGTTGCACATGTGTGAATTGGCTTTTCAGCATCAGTAAAGTAACAAAATAAAATGCTTCATTTACATGCATGACCAGTTAATATTTACAAGTCATTCCCAAAATAAATCATGATACAATTAAAAGTGCATTTGCACTGTGACTGCTTTAATTTTAGATAATGACACTATAGCATGATTTTTTGGACATTATGCTTCTTTTGTACAAAGAAAACATATTCAAAATTGTATGTGGTATGTACTCAAGAAATACTTGTTGAGTAAATGGATTAATGTTGCTTTGCATTCTTCATTACCAGGAGTATGTTTATGTGTGAGTGTGTGTGTGTGCATGCGCAGATAGCCTAGGGAAGTTTGCATAGCCTTTCCTTGTTAATAGCAATCTTCTTGTTCATGTTGAATATTTTCACCTATCATATTCTAATAGTCCTACATATATCTAGTATTGAGATGTTATAAAGAATTCAAATTACTTTATCATTTGCAATCAGCAGACAGGTATCATTTGAGTATACCAGATCTGTACAATAACTTTTATATATTCTCCCCCATTTAAATGGCTGATATTGTGAATAATTTAACCTTTTCTCAGTGATTCATGTTCACCTTTAGCAGCATCAATAAAGGTACGTTTTCAAACCTTAGGGGCCTGCCCTCAGGGGCTCTCAATATGGGTCTGACAGATAGTATCTTTCTTTTTTGTACTAAAATAACACTGAAGAACTTTAATTGTTTTGTCTGAATTTTATGGTGCGAGGTTTTTCCCATTCTTCTCCTCATTGTCAGATTGCTAAATATTCCAGCTATGGGTTTGTCGCTGCTACACCTGCCAGAATATTTTACCTATCTAAACTGCTCTGCCTAGTCTATTTTCAATTAGGGAACAGGGTACTTAGGTGTAAAATTCAAGTAAATAGATTCTGAGTGAAGGTCTCTGGAAAAAAGTACTTCATTATTGTGCTTTAATTTTTTGAATGTGGCAACTGTTGTTCTGTATTATTAGGAGTTTCCAGATAGTGATAGTCATGTATACTGTTCTAATGTAAATACAATGAACACTGAAGGACCCTTTCCTGTCTTTGGAAAATGCATTGAGTACAAAGGAGACCTCTACATTGCTTATTTGCCTATTGGCTCCCACCCATTCCCATGTACTCACTTCTTCCACTGCTCTGTCTATGGTTAGCTTTGACCAAACAGGGCACCAGAAGATGGTTAAATGACTAGAGGAGGGGAAACCGCAGGATTTTCCCACTTCCTAAGCCTGATTTCAGTGGCATTTTTTTTCTTCTGGCAACTGCTTATCCTTTTTAAACTCCCATTGAGCAGCCATGTGCCCTGCTTTAGGTCCAGCATCTCCTAGCTTTTGAGTCCTGATAATAACACATCTTCTTGGTGTTTCTCTGTCCTACAGATGCTGTCAGAATCCTCTTATTTAGCAAACACCTGGAGACATTTGCCATGATGTGAAATGTTTAAAAGAACATAATCTATCATAAATCACAAAATTCATCCTATATGCTATGAGGATAGTGACTATTCCGAGATTTGTTGAGCTTCAAGAATGTTTGAAGTAAAAGTATATGGAAAATTACTTCTTTGCAATCCAGAGAGCTCATTACTACCTCCTTTCACATCTTAACTGAAGAAAAATGTTCAGGGATCAAATACAAACTCTCTGGGAGACAGATTATATAGACAAATCAGACACCAAATGACAACTCCAACCCACACTGTCAAAAAAAAAAATATATATATATATACACACAATTAGGCAAAGAAGAAACTTGTTTGTAAAAAAAAGCATATACAAGCTTGATTGTAAATATACATATATGTATGTGTGTATATATATATGTACAATTTGATTGTAAAAATAAATATGTAATTAGGCAAAAAAGAAGCTTTATTGTAAAATTGCCATGGTAATGTCACAACTATTATAAGGAAGATATTATGCATTATAAGAACAAAAGAATCATAGCAATTCAGACTAGATTTCTGTCAAGTAGGCTACATAATTTAATATTCATATTGAAACATTTTTAGAATAAAAAGAGCACAAAAATATTCAATAACAAAATTACACATTCTTGGAATATTTTATACGGACTGATAATTAGGTCTATTTTCTCAGTATACCTATACAATCACACTATTAAAAATTAATCATTGTATTAAAACAATAGATCTGTTTAAAACAAATAATGGTTTTTAAATCAATGGTTCTAGTAGAAAGCTAATTTTTAAATAAAATATCTTGAATAAATTAAAATACCACAAGTCCACAAGTATCAATGAATATTTCAAAAAGATAAAGTCTTCATATTGGGTATAAGACATTTGAGGCTGAATGATAATTCTTTGCATCCATCCATATTCTTTAATTGGATTCTTAACCTCATGTATTCCCTAATGCCATGTCACAAGTGTTTTCTGAAGCATATATATTTTTAAAAAGATCTTATTTAATATTTTAGTACATTTTCCAACAACCTTTTTTCTCTAAAGAAAGAGGGAGAGGGGGCTGGCGCAGTGGCTTGGCAGTTACAGCGCTTGCCAGACATACACACGTATACCGGTTAAAACTCCTGCACCCATGTACACAACTAAGTGTCAGAGCAATGAAAGCTAACTGATTCTTTCCATCTGTCTGTTTTTCTCTCTCACTGTCCTTCTCTCCTAAAAAAAGAAAAAAGAAAGAGGGAGAGAATTGGAGAGAAAGAAACAATTTTATTTAATTTTATATTTGTCCTTTTCCAACACTTAATTCTATATGTGGTACTGAGGTTCGAATCTGAATCTTTCTATATGCCAGGCAAGCATCCCAACTGCCAAGCCACCATTTCAGCCCCTTCCCACAACCTTGATCACAGTTAAATTTTATAATGAATATTTTCACATATGACATTCTTTGTTGACTCTTTTCAGTGTATTATATTTTAATTGGGATAACAAGCTCTGTACAACTACTAATATATCTTTTAAACTGTGAAAATTTTTATAAAGAATAATTTACATTCAAAATTTTGTTTAAAAATGTGTAAATATTTCAGCCCAGTATTTTTATAAGTCTTCTTTCTGTTCAAAGTCTTTCTCTTTGTCAAATGTTTTTACCATGCAAAATGTACTAACGTTATCTCTATGATTCCTTTTAAAGTAGTACCAAATTTAGATGCTACAAAAATGTAAATTTCCTTGATTTCATTTTAATAAGTTGCTGTTTTGATTATTTGTCCTCATAAATGACTATGTTGTTATGGTGGGAATAGGATTTTGTAACAAGGCAAGTTAATATCTTTTTACCCTTCCACTCTCTGCCACAGGATGGCCCAGCAAGAAAGTTCTAACCAAGTTCTATCTTGGACTTCCCAGTCTCCAGAACTGTAAGAAATAAATTTCTGTTCTTCATAAATCATGCAGTCCGTGGTATATTACTATCACACCACAAAATAACTAAGGCAAAGGCATGGAATCTGTAACTTTCTAATTAAAAATAAATATCCATCAAAAGTATTTTCACAATCAAGATTCCAAACTACAATTTTAGGATTTCCAAATTAAGAGTAGGCAGTCTCTACACACATCATTTATTTGTTGAATTTGTCTCTTGTTTTGTAGGCAGAGATTTTCTGTTTGTAAGTTTAGTACTCAATAATCACAATTTGCTAATAATATTCAAAAGTTGACCTTTTAAAACATTCTACTTATTTAATATTTGATTAAAGATTTGGAACTGATTTTAAGCAAAATGCAATAATGACTTACTAGGCTTGTTTGCCAAAATGTTTGATACCATTGTCAAACAGAGATTATTAATATAGTTTTTATATTTCAAGTATTTTTAAAATCTGATTTAACAAAAACAATGAGGACAGAAAGCACAGTCTGTTATGCTACAGTATTTTTGATATTTTGATAACTGTATTTATATATCAAAGCATTTTAAATTTTTTAAATTTTTTCACATTAATTTCATCAGTAGAGTATTGCAGCTTCTTCAGATGCAATTATGAGCTATATGTTCAGAAAGGCCAATTCCACGTTCACCTCTGATCTATGGATTTTTTAATTTCAGCAAGGAAATTGCTTTTACCACTGTGCCATATAGCCAGCAAAATAGGCATCATTACCACAAAACAATTAAACTTATCTTCAATCTTAAACTTTTCCACCAAATTTATATAGCAATCATAAAATTATCAAATGTTTTATCACAACAGAGTAAACTTCTAGATGTATCTGTTTCCATATCTCAGAAGAAAAAATGTGAATCATTATTAGATTAGATAATTTCTAAATTTGATTTCTACTTCTGTTTTGACTGATTCATAGTCTAATGACTTTGATATGAAGCCAACATCTTTTAAACATTCATGAAATTATTCCTCTGTTGATGAAACTGAACACAATAACTGTAATTCTTGTGGTCACAGAAATTCAGTAACAAAAATGAGATAATTAGTATAGCACAACTATCATTTGATCTCAAACAAATGGTGTAACTCAAGGAAGGATGTATAAGTTCACACCCCTAAATGTATTAACTAATTGTCTTTATGTTTTAAAAATTCTAATATATTGAGTATGTGACAATGTTTGTTTAGTGTATCTATCTTTGTGTTTTTATGGGAGCAGGAGTATCAACTTAGGCCCCATGGTGGATGTAAATTCTGGTAGAAAAGGTGCATAATCATCAACTTTCTTGACATTTAGAAGAAATCAACCGTCAACACTTAATTCAACATCTACTTTTGAACTTTAAATTTATTTGCCCTAAAGGATATATTGAAACTAAAATATTTATCCTGTCATCAAATAAATGCATAACCTGGGTTCAATGGCACACCCCTTTACTCCCAGCAACTCCAGAGAGTGTCCATTTTGAAGTAGCACAAAGAGCTTATTTATGGCATTTTGACTTTTATGTAACCTCTTATTGACCCCAAGGACAACATTATCAAAACAATATATGTATCTGGAGAGGGAGAGAGAGAGAGTTATAGCTTATAATGAACGACAAAACCACAGTAGTAAGCATGCTCATCTGCTCTCTCTCTCTGTTGTAGAGAAGATTCCCCAGTGTTTAAATCAGAAATAAGATTCTGTTCTGAAACACATTTCTGTACATCTGATCTATAATTTCACACATGCTGCCAACTTGAGAGTTGATGACTTTGTGTCCAGAAACAGTGGCTAATAAACCAAGTGATCAATAGGGCCAACAGGAGCAAGATTTTTCCCACCACCACCAGAGATCCCCCGGGGGACTGAAGGCATCTTTCTTTTAAATTCTTGTCTATGTCCTGGAAGTTTTTCCTGCACCGAAAAGTCTTCACAGCTGATTGGATAAAGGCTAACATTAAAGGACTAGATACACTCAAGAACTGAAAAGTCAGGAAAGGAGTCTGGTTTTCAGACTGGAGCTACATTACTCAAGATATATCTAGTAGTATGGTAAGAGCTGAGTCAATCCCAGTTTTGAAACTCAGCTGTGGGTGCATCTTGTCATTGTTAATAAACTGTCTCAGGTTTTGTACTTCTTCTAACCACCTTCAGTTCCAATGAATATCTAAAATGTCAACTGAGAATGGGAAGAAAAATATGTCTAGATTTGGCATAAAGAAAGTTTAAGAAAAAAGAAAAAGTAAAAAATAATATGAAATATGAAAATGGTAATAGGATAATAAAGGAGGGATGCAGAGAGGAAATGAATGACAAACCCTCACTGATATCTATCCACAGTAGCTTGGTCAAGAGGCATTGTAAATATAAAATTTACCTTTGAGTTTTCAAATTTTTATCACATAATTGCTTCACAAATGAAATGACAGCATTTTCATGGCAGATGACTTTCATTCTTTTCAAAATGAAATGTTTCCTTAGGGTTTAGGCAAATTTTTGTTGCAAAGAAGCAAATGCAAACATGTCATAATTGGACATCAATCTAGCCCCCAAAAGGCAGGAAATGAGAAAGGATGATATTTTCTACTTGGTCAAAATTACAAAGTGTCTATTTTGAAGTAGCACAAAGAGCTTATTTATGGCATTTTGACTTTTATGTAACCTCTTATTGACCCCAAGGACAACATTATCAAAATAATTTTTATAATATAGTCAACTAAAAAAGTCTTACCTTCATAAACAGTTTGGTACCTCTCTGGGAAAAGGAATTCATGCATGAAATACTTTAATTAACTTTCAATAAGGAGGAAATTATGTGCTTATTATTGCTCATCCTGAAAAATCCCTTATCAAATATTTAAGAGGAAATCATAAAAACTTTCAGACATCTTTAAAAATATTATTTACTCTGATAATACCTACAATACTGGTATTATAAATTAAAAACTAAGTTTATAAATATAGGAAAATATTACTTCTATACTTAAGAAAATAATGTGTAGACCTTGAAAGCTCAGATCGTGAAAGCATTTCCTATCTATTGTCTCCAGGCCGTGGATATATACTGTTTACAGCTTGTCTATACTGATTTTTGAAGGCAAATGACAGAAAACATGTAAGGTGCTTGGAAAACCACAGGAAGTCGTTGCTTATGCCACTACCTTGTAACTTTCTTATGAAGCCCTAGATTTCTCAAAACACACCTTTCAGCAACATTTGCCTGTCTGAACTACACTCAATGCTTCTCTCAAAGAGTTCCACCACTGTTCCAATATTTTATCACTTTTATCTGCAAAGCATTGGTGAAAAGACAAGGGCAAAGTCAAACACAGAATGCTGCTTATAAAATATACTTCATGATTTCCTCTGAGTAACTAAACAAAATTAAAAACAATTTTTCTTTTAAAAAAGATCTTTATTGGGGCTGGAGCAGTGGCTCAGCGGTTATAGCGCTTGCCCGGCATGCGCAAGTACACGGGTTCAAACCCCAGCACCCACTTACACAACTAAGTGTCAGAACAATGAAAGCCATGTGAAAAACTCAATAAACAATTGATTCTGTCTGTCTCTTTCTCACTGTTCTTCTCTCTTTAAAAAAAAATAAAATAAAATAAAAATTAAAAAGGTCTTTATTGGGCTGGAGTGGGGGCTCAGCAGTTGGAGTGCTTGCCAGACATGCACAAAACACCCAGGTTTGAACCCCAGCACCACATACACAACTAAGTGTCAGAAAAACAAAGACCATATAGAAAAATAAATGAAATTGATTCTCTCTCCCTCTCCCCCCAAAAAATTTTTTGCAAGTGTCTCCACCCAATTTGATAAATATCAGTACCTTATGATGTGCTTCTCTTTATGTTCTTTTCCCAGTGGGATAACTGATCTGTATAACAGAGAAGTTTTTATTATGATACATTATGTGCTGTATCATAACTAAACCATCAGGCTTCTTTGCCCAGAGGGTGAAGAAGGTAGTTTTTTGGCCAAAAGTTATTGAGAAGTTTATGCTATCACTCAAATGCTTATTCAAAAAATGATTTTTAAATAAATGTAATAGCTAAAAAAGAATCCTAGAAACTAAATTCAATTGCATTCATTGAAACACTCACTGTTCAGTCCATAGAAGTGATTTGGGTTAATCACCAAAGTCAAGAGACACAATAGGCTTCACAAAGTATTGAACTTTATGACAAAGCCAGTAGAGGAAACATGGTGCAGAAAGCCACAACAGGGCAGGAGCTCCAAAGGCACTGGATCAGGTACAACAAGGCTGGGTGTACACAGAGCACATCAGCCGAAGGAAACCATCTGCGTTGTTTCCCTATTGCTCCCTCAGGGTGCATGCCTGAACCAGCATTTATGCATTGCCAGTCACATTGTCGCCTCAGGGCACATGACTAACTCCCACTGCCTGGTGGAGCTACTCCTCACCAACATGCTATTTTGGCAAGTGGTTGGCCTAAATAGCTATTCCAAGGATGAGGCAAAGATGTTCACCAGATTTGTGCTGTTCTTATGGATCTGATATCCTTCAACAATTCTTGCATTTGTCCCAGGAGGATTCAATTGAACATTACATTCTCAAGTATTTCTGGAGTTTGAGGATGTGTCACAGACCACCCATTAATCATTTTCTTCTATAGATAAATTTAAACAAGCAAAGTAAGCATTTAAAGACCTGGGACATGTTTGCTACTTTTGATTCTTCTCCATTCATTTGACTCCTCAGTTTCTTCAAGTGTGTCCATTCCCACCACTTGTACACAATGACTTACAGAAGAGTCTTCTGAATTACAAGGCCTGATTCAAAAGACTGTTCTTTAGCTAAAGTATACCAAGGATCCAAAAACTGTATCTCAGAATTTCAATTACTCATGTACTTTTAAAATTTCATAAGAAGATTAGATAAATTATTTTGGTGTATATTATACACATTTTATTTTATTTTTAATAGAAATTACTTTTCTCATGTCTGGAGCAGTGCCTCAGTGGTTACAGTGCTTGCCTGACATGTGCAAGTACACAGGTTCAAATCCAAGCACCCATGTACACAACTAAGTGTCAGAGCAATGAACGTCATGTGAAAAACTCAATAAAAATTGCTTCTTTCTCTCTCTCTCTCTCTCTCTCTCCTTCTCTCTAAAAAAAGAAGAAAATTAGAAAAAGAAATTACTTGTCTCTAATTTTAAAATTATTACAAGTTAATTGTATCAACTTGAGCTATAAACAGGAATGGAAAACAATTTAAAGTACCTGGAACTTCACACTCCAGAGAAAATCACTGCAGCTTGTCTCATATGGAAATAGTAGCTTACATATGTGAGGAGCAAGCATCTCTGCAACTGCATCATGGAAAGAAGACAAAAAGAGGAATAAGTTAAGGTTGAGAGTTATTGCTGGCCCTCCCCACACCTCTCTAATGGCAACCCTTGCAAGTCTTGATCTCAGGAAGTAGAGCATCCACGTTCTGTACCAAGTGGACACCTACCTGCAATCCTTAGTACTGTTCCCATGGAGTCAACTGCCAAATTGTCCCCAATTTTTAATATATATAATATAATAAATAACAGGATAAGCCAATACCCCTTCAGTCATGCTCCCTCTGTGCTTCTCATTCTTTTTTTTATTTTTGAACAACCTTACAAGATTTTAACAAAATAATATAAAATGAGTATATATTCTGGATATTGCAATTACCCCCAGGAGTGCCCCCCCCAATTACCCTCCCTTCTCCTTCTCTTCCCCTTGTGCTTCTCATTCTAATCAAAATATTTCTCCATTTAGAGGTTAATTTGAGATTATGCATATTCTCATACACATAAAACAACCACAGAAAGTCAACCTTTCAAACATTCACTGCCAAGTTTCCTCAAAACCTCATTAAAGCCAGCAAATCTATGAAATGAGAATTTTGGTTTTAGGAGAAAAGGAAAAGTGAAATGTAAAATCTGACTTAGAATTACAAACAAGGAACTGCTCAAGATCACTGGAAAAAAATGTTGCATTTTATCCCCCATAAAGCCATATTGCAGATAAGATTCTCACAGACATTTAATGATCCATGAAGTTATCAGATAGGTTATCTCAAAAGCAGAGTTTTTTACTAATGTGGTTAATGGACTAGACAGAATTTTTTTCTATACCATACTTTGCCTCTTCAAGATGCAAGCATTAAATCCAACTTGCCCAGTATGATGCATTTAGACCAGAGATGTCTTCACTACAGATAGTAACATAAAGTTCAACACTGCTGCCTTTTTCTCTAAATTTGAAATCTTCTTATCCAAAGCCAAAAATATTAATGGTGTTCGTTCACATTTTACTGCATTTTGTATACTTATGAAGTTTTCATTATGCATCTCTAAATGCTGCAATGCATATTTGTCTAGGGAGCTAGAGAAAATTATGCACACTGAACACAATGTATGTGAACATAATGATAATTATAGGCCTGAAATGGCTTTTCAATGAGCAATGTATGGTGCTGGTAAGAACATCTGATAATGGTATCTCAGCAGTTCTTATTTGTTAATGAAGACTGGGCACAGCCTTAGTTGAGGGTTTCTTCTTTAGCCACACCATTTATCCTTGAAGTATTTAATGGCTTGCTAAAGACTTACATTGCTGTAACACATGAATACTTTCAAAATGTACACCAATGAGGTTTTCAATAATAATGGCCTCATGCTAATATTGGGCTGCAAAGATAAGATGCTTACTTCCTTGAAGAATAGAACTATGATAATCAGAGCCTGAGAAGGGACTAGGGGAGAGAAGTACAGGGGTTCAGTTGGATGGGAGGAATAACTTCTAATGTTCGATAGCATGATAACTGTTTATCATATTCACAACAGTTAATTTGAATATATCAAAGTGGCAAATAGAGAGGAGTTTGAATGTTCTAGCATTGGTAATGATAATATCTGAGATAATTTGCCAATTACCTTGATATGATTATTGCACATTGTATACACATACTGAAATTTCACAAATACCCATATGTATGTGCAATTAGTATGTGTTAATCAAAAATAAAAACACAATTTTTAAGATATATTTATTGCCTATTTTTAATTATGTAATTTAGTTTTTATTTTGAGACAGGATCTTGCTAAGTTGCTTAGGGCATCACTAAATTGCTGAGGCTGCCTCAAACTTGCAATCCTCCTGCTTCAGCCTCAATTGCAGGGATTACAGGCTTGCACCACCACATCTGACAGGAATCCATAATTCTTACTGAGAAGTGCTAGCACTTCTTTTATATATACATCCTATCTGTGTGCTGGGATAAACACTAGCCAGTATCTAGGAAAGCTGTTCAATTCATGGCAGTGAGATAAGAACTGGCCATTTCCCTTGCCTCCAATCTCCAAGTGAGGATCAAAGCCCAGTGACTTTATTTATAAAATAAGTAAATGTACTCACAAAACTTCTAAAAGTCCACCTCTGCAATGAGCATGCAGTCTATCCCAAATGTTCCCTGCTTGTGCATGCCCTGTAGTCCTCCATTGTGCCCTGGCCTACTGCCACCAAGGATATCCATATCCTCATTGTTGAATCCTCTACGTTCCTTCTTTGGGATTGAAAAACAGTACCCTGGCCTTTGCTGCCCAGGGGATTCTGGGATTCTGAATGTATCTTCTCTCTCTCTCTCTTGTTAAATTTTAATAAAGATCTTCATGGTAAAATTAGCTTGGAAATAATTTGTGAACTCTTTTGGACATTATAGTATCTCCAGAACTCTGCTTCAAACTCTTCTGTTACATCAACTTATCAGGAGGTAAATAATTTGCTAAAGTATAATTGTTTGGGATTGATTCACCTAATTCACACCAAAAAAATTTCCCCGGAGAAGTCTTTGCCAGTAGGAGAGAAATGTTACAACCTCTCAATCTAAATCATATGCTATGACAAGGCATCTAAAATTTAGATCTCCTCAACACATACAAATTTGAAGTCCTTTGACATGACATATGACTTAAACATGCATTTTAATTCCAACATTCAGTACCTCTTTACCTGGTAGGTGGACAATTATCACAGGGGTGTAGCAATTCAGAAGTAAAAAACAGTACCAGGTTTTGTACCCAAGGATAGGCTGGTTATATAAATTCATCACTGTAGCAGCAGAGAAGTAACTACCAATTAGGGAAATAATACAATGGAATTATATATTCTATTGTGTTTTTAGAATAAAAAAACTTGCAAGGCTAGCAAAGTAGCTGAATAGTAGAGTGCTTGCCTACCATGGGCAATGCCCTGAGTTCAATTCTCAGTATCAAAATAAAAATAAATAAATTAGAATAAAGAAACATTCAAAACTTTGCTCATTTTTGTTATTAATAAAATATCCTCTGATAAAATGATGCCTTTCTTCAACCATTGAAATTTTTTAAGGACTAGGAGAAGTAGAACATAGTTAAGTTGACCAATAGAGACCAAAATGATAAGGGACTCTTTATTGAGATCCTTAATTCCAATTCATCCTTTCCAACCCTACTTCTCAGGGAGTGAAAGGGGGTCTACTTAATGCATATTGTTTAAGAAGATAGAAATTAACTTACAAAAGTATAAAAGAACATGAAGTTCAAATTGAAGTTTATGCTCATATTTACATGGGACAAGAAATATGGAGGTAGAATAATTATAATGATATATATGAATCATTAGTTTAATTTTTTTAATGCAGAAGCTTATAAGATAGATCCAGGTGATAAGTACAAGCAAGCAGGCTGAAGAAAAAGCATATATGTTACAGTGGAAATTTGGTAGATTGCATGCAGGAATAATTTGTAAGTATTTATTCAGTATAAAACAAACAAGAGAGTTAAAAAGTAAAAACTGTTAAATGTTAAATGCTTGTTTGCTTTTATCCCAACCACAGAAAAGATTACTAAACAGTAATCTGTCATAAAACTTTAGTTTTAGTCTCCAAACTTTATCTACAGCAAGAAGAGATGGCAGAATTTAGAAATTAGAAAACTAAAACTGAAAAATCTCAGAAACAAAAATTCTGTATATATTATAAACTGACTTTTTCTGGGGTAGACTCACGCAACAGGCATCCTGCCAGGGGTATAGACTCCTTGCCACCTGAGAATATTAGCATGAATGTATATAAATCAGCCCTTCTACCATACAGAAGAAAGCAGAGTAGGCCTACAGGTAACTAAGAACATCCTGCAATTATTCAGGCTCGCCTCGTCTCACTTTAGTAAAGTCTAGGAGAAGAGAACTTCTTTCTTTCTAAATGAAGTACATATCCCACAGGAATAGTTTTGTCTAGCTAACCAGCTTATGTAACTCACTGTCAGTGAGCTTCCAGAGGGCTTTACTGATACACATTCTCTTAGAATCCACAGAGTAGAGGACGAGCATTTCCCCAAAGGAAAGAGGTACCAATTCCAAATGGAAGAAGAGATGATGGTCGTATGAAAACCAAGCAATGTCCTCCACAATGACAATGCCCAAGAGCACTGCTGGAAAGAAATTTAAAAAAAGCTTGATTTACTTCTCCCATGCACTTGTGTATCTTAAATATTTAACAATTTTAGTAGATATTTAAAATATAAAGATAAACAGAGTAAAGTGAACGTCATGCTTGTTTGAGCAGCCTTTTTCACACACGCATAAAAGATGTCATTTGGGCCTGGAGCAGTAGCTTAGTGGTTACAGTCTGTGCCTGGAATGCACAAGGACCTGGGTTTAAACCCCAGCACCACATACACATCTAAGTGTCAGAAAAATAAAAACCAGATGAAAAAATGAATAAATTGATACTTTCTCTCTCATTATGTCCATGTCTTTAAAAAAAACAAAGATGTCTTTCAGAATGTTCAATGTAAGGAAACCAGCTTTCCTCAACCTTAGGTATGAAGGAAATTTCAAAGGCACACACTGGACAATCAATTACCACAGTGCACAAGTATTGGGTCCATTTATAATACATGCATTTGTCCTCAAAGATTCTGAGTATGATGAGCCTTCTTTGAATAACTAGAGTATTGATTATTTAGCAGACTTACCCAAAATAGACAGTATATTTAGGCCATATAGTACACAATGAGAATCAGAAAGAATTGATAGCCTTGGGGAGCTTTGCATTGTATCTATCATCTCTCAGCCTGACCCAGGCTCTAGGGTAAAGAATTAAAAATATTTTGTAGCAACATTTTCTATTCATTGTTTTTTCAGTTTGAAATTTTACTCAGCAGGCCAAAATATAAATCAAATAAAAGTAAAGCTATTAAGATTGAGCATGGTAGGGGAGGGGATCATTATTCCACTCACTCACTCCCAGCTTTCTCCTGCCACTAGCCCTGAGGCTTGTGCATGCAGCTGGGGTTAAAGGAAAGCAATTGGAAATGTGGTATTCTATTGGACACTCAGAGCTAGTCTAATCAATGAAGAAGCAGTACTTATAGAAGTTGATATTCTTACTGTGCTAATTTCTATGCCAACTTCTAGTCTGACGATATGATTTTCATGAAATTTTAAAATGTGGATAATTTAAATTCCTTAAAACCTTAATGATGCTATTATAAAACAGGAAGAACAAATGCATATGGCAAATTTCAGAATGAAGTACATAATACCTGGAAAAGAAAATCTGCTTTTAACAGTGGAGATTATTCAATGGTAGAGTTGAATAAGCAAAACTTAAAACAATAAATCCAAACCTCTAAGGGGAACCAGCTCTCCCCAAGACATATCTACATTACAAGGGCTGCAGAGATTTTAAAATCTCTGCAGAGGGAACACAAATCCACATTTTCTGGAGGTTAAAATTTCAAATAGATATCTGAGAGAAAATAAATGAGTTATTGGATTTAACTTCAAACACTCGGAATAAGTTTATCATATCGCAATATGCTTCAGAATAACTATGAAGATCATTGCTTATACTCCTCTAAATTAAAGGAACAATTGCTTTTCTACAACTGAGGTAAATGGAGAATTAAAAAATATAGAAAAGCAGCTTTCTTAGTCATGTGGAAATTCTGAAAAGCTATAGGTGAAGGCTGGTAGCTTGAGGAAGGCTAGACAAAGCTGATGTCATGGTGTCTACTTCTGAATTTACAAAAGAGGTAATTTTATTTCTCTCCGAACTGTAAGAGCAGCTCAAAGATATGATCTAGTTCATCCATTCCTTTTCAAACAAGATTATACATATATCACTCCATGAGATAGTGATCAGCTCTACTACAATATGTTGAGAGAATCAAGGAATCTGACAAAGGACTTGTCATTCATCCACTTAGCAAATAGATACCAGGTAACGTTACCCTCCATATGGGGCACTGGAGATACGTAGTGAATAAGATATGTAATCTCTGTGAAAAACACACAGATTAAAGCTGAAATAGATAAAAAGATCATTCAGCATTATATGTGTGTGTGTGTGAGCGTGTGTGCATGTATGTGTGTATTCTGAGAAGTAGCTAAGATATTATCTTTGGAAACACAAGACACAAGGTTGTCACTTAATGACTTAATGACTCTGGAAGACAATATTCAAGTAGAGCCTGGACACACATGGTTGCCAGGTAAAGAGAGAGTGATGGAAGAACGTTCCTATAAGTTGGTACAATATGCAAGAGGATGTATCACATTAGAGGATCAGGAATCATTCAGTGAGCTGAAGTAAGAGAGAAAAGGGGTGTTAAGATATCAGGCTGGTGAGATAGACAAAATCTAGAAAATGAGAGATCATGAATAGCATACCAGAGATTTGAGGCATTACCATACACACAATGAGAAGGAAATGAGGGTATCAAGCAAAAACTAACTTTAGTTGGATCTGAGGACAAAACATTATTCAGACCAGAATTGGAGAAGGACATGAAGGTAAGACTGGAATCAAATAATGCAGTTAAGAGGTCACTAAAGGATTCAACATTCCATTCAGACCAAACAGAGGTGGCAATTGTGAGGACAGAGAAAACTGTCCTAAACCAATTGCTCATTATGAGGCACAGCAGATCAGACTTCACAGCAGGAAAGACATTGAGAGCAAAAGATAGGAAGTAGAAAGCATTCTGGATTTTGGGTGTTGGCACTGAGTGTCCTTAAATGGGGAATACAGGAAGAGCTGGCTTGCATTCTGGAATATGAATTTTGTTTACAATACATTGAATTTAATATTCCTGTGATTCCTCCAGGGTGAATTATTATAATTATTATTATTATTATTATTATTATATCAGGTACTAAGGATTGAACTGAGGAGCACTATCACTGAGCTACATCCTCAGTGCTTACATTTTTTAAATTTTGAGACAGGATCTCTATAAATTATTTAGACTGGCCTAAAACTTGCAATCCTCCAGCCTCATCCACCCAATTAGCTAGAATTATAGTTGTGCATCATGCACCCACTGGAATGCTTATTATAACAATTATTCTGCTTTTTTAAATGTGATTATACTGTATGTATTGAAGCAAGAGGAAGGCAAATAATGATGAGGAAAAGAGAGGTAAATGAAAAACAAAACACTAAGTCAGTGAAATGAAATGGAAAAAAAGGAAAGAAATGAAATACTGGCCGGACTCAAGTCCTGAGTTAGCAGTCACATGGGACACCACCAAGGACTCATGCCTGTAGCTGCCCAGCTGCAGCACATACATACCAGGTCCAGATATATTGGGCCCGTCCCTGCCACCAAAGAGTTCAAGTCCTACAGTGGTGTGCGGGCAGACCTGTTCCTGCCCATCTGAGACCCCAGGACACAATGACGCATCTTTGTCACTGTGCTTCAGCAGTCCAGTGGGTTGACCCACACTGCCGACAGGTTAAAGATCTGCACCCTACACTTTTGATCCAAAAGGTACTGCAAAATGAAGATCCAGATAGAAGCAGTTTTCTGGATGAAAGTGGTCATCAGAGGGGTGGCATCTCACCCAACCATATGACCTGCAAGGAGAAGTACTGAAGACCTGCCTTGCTTCAGCGCAGAGAACCTCAATCCAAAGATCCAGAAGAAGTTCTTCAAAAATGACGAATCAAACTAGAAAAGCTTCACCTCAAACCCACAACTCCCAAACCAAGAAGCCCACACACAGGGAATGGGATGAGAACCTAGAAAAAAAAATAGTGATGATCTGACTACTAAAAGGAATAATGAACTAAAAGAAGATACAATGAGGGGCTGGAAAAGTGGCTAAGTGGTTATGGTGCTTCCTGGCATGCACAAGGATTCAGGCTCAAACCCCAGCACTATGTGCATAGGGAAGTGTCTGATCAGTGAAAGCCACATGAGAAACAAAATAAAATTTGTACTTTCCCTCTCTCAAACTGTTCCTTTCTCTCTTAAAAAAAAATAAAGATAATGAAGGGAATCAGTGAGAAAACTCAAGAGATGAAAAACTCTTAGCAAAAAAATAGATATACTGAAAAAGTAAATAAAGGAGCTAAAATACTCCCTCAATTACAACAAAGGAGAGATGGAAGAATTTAGTAATAGACTAACTTCTTTTTTTTCTTAAGAAATTTAGTTATTGTACAAGCAAAAATGACTCCAAAGTAACAATATGATATCTATATATTCTTAAGTTAGATTTACCCCCTAGATTCCATCCTATTTTCCCACCCATACCCCTCTCCACTTGCCCCCTTCCCTCTCTTTCCCAGTAAATCTCTATGAATACCCTAGGTTATGTGTTACTATGCATTTGCTGGGTCTAATACATGAGGGTTGACCATCTTTCACACAGATCTGGATCTAGCTCTACCCTCCACAGATGAGTGAAGACATTCAACCCTTGACTCTCTGGGTTAGGCTAACTTCGCTCAACATGATTTCTTCCATTTCAAAGGCTGCAATTTCATTGTTTCTAATTGCTGAGTAGAACTCCATGGTGTGTGTGTGTGTATGTATGTATGTATATATATATATATAAAATCTCCATAGTTTTTGGATCCATTCATCCAGTGAGGGACGTCTAGGTTGGTTCCATAATTTAGCTATTGTAAATTGAGCTGCTATAAACATGGATATTGCTGTGTTGCTATAATGTGCTAATTCCACTCCCCTGGAAAAACACCAAGGAGGGGGATAACTGGATCATATGGTGGGCTCATCCCTAATTTTTTGAGGATTGTCCATACTACTTTCCAGAGGGGCTGTACCAGTCTGCAGTTCCACCAACAGTGTGCTAGTTTTCCTTACCCTCTGCAACCATCCAGAATCTATTATTGTTTATATTCTTCATTTGTGCCAATCTGACCCACATGAGGTGAAATTTTAATGTAGTTTTCATTTGCATTTCTCTGATTACTAGTGATTTAGAATACTTTCTCATGTATTCATTGGCTTGTTCAATGTCCTCCGTTGAAAAGTTTCTATTTAGCTCTATGGCCCATTTATTGATTGGATTGTTAGGTTTTTTGAGGTTGAGATTTTTGAGGATATTGTAAATTCTGGATATTAGTTACCTGTAAGAAGAATCACAGGCCATGATTCTCTCCCATTCTGTAGGAAGTCTTGATAATTTTCTTGGCTGTGCAAAAGCTTTTTAGATTTATGACATCCCACTCATTGATTTTTGGCTTTGCTTATTTCACTTTAGGAGACATGTTGAGAAAGACTTTGCCTCCTCCAAAATGCTGGAGTGTTGGTGCTAACTTTACTTCCAGCAGTTGCGAGGTAGCTGGTTTAATTCCTAGTGCTTTGATCCATTTTGATTTGATTTTCATGACAGGTGAAAGATAAGGGTCTAATTTCAACTTTGCAAGTGGCTGTCCAGTTTGTCCAGCACCATTTGTTGAACAAGCTGTCTCTCCTCCATGTTATATTTTGTCCCCCTTTATCAAAGATCAGATGCTTAAAGATTTGTAGGTTTGTTTCAAGGTCTTTATTCTATTCCATTGGTCTTCATTCCTATCTTGATACCAGTACCAGGCTGTTTTTGTTACCATAGCTCCATAGTATCATTTTAGATCTGATATAGGAAAACCACCTGTTTCGTCTTTCTTGCTTAGTAATGTTTTGGCTGTTCTGGGTTTCTTATTGTTCCAAATGAATTTGAGAATTGCTTTTTCTATATCCTTAGAGGATGCCATTGGTATCTTGATGGGGATTGCATTGAATCTATATAAAGCTTTTGGCAGAATGGCCTTTTTAATTATATTAATTCTGCCTAAGCAAGTGTTTATTGTAGAGGTTTTTGTTTTTCCTTGTTAGATTAATTCACAAGTATTTTGTTCTTTTTGAGAATATTGTGAATGGGACTGATTTCTTCTTCTGCCCTGTTATTTTTGTTATATACTAAAGCTATTGATTTATGGGTATTAATCTTTTAACCTATCATTTTGCTAAATCTGTTTATAAGATCAAGTAGTTTACTGGTGGAGTTTTTTGGATCTTCTAGATAAAGGTTCATATCATCAGCAAAAAGGGAGATTTTGATTTCCTCTTTTTATATTCTTATCCCTTTGATTTCATTCTCTTTCCTTTTTGCTCCTTCTAGGGTCTCAAGAAAAATATTGAATGACAGTGGTGAGAGCTGACGACAGCCTTTTCTTGTTCCTGAGTGCAGTAGAAATGAATGCAGCTTTACATTCAGTATTATACTAGCTGAGAGTTTGGCATACCTAGCCTTTCCATAATTTAAATAGATTCCTTTGATCCCTATCTTCTCTAGAGTTTTGGGCATAAAAGTGTGTTGAATTTTATCAAAGGCCTTTTCTGAATCAATTGAGACAATCATATGTTTTTATCATTAATTTTCTTTAAGTATTGAATTACATTAATTGTTTTGTGTATATTGAACCAGCCCTTTATACCTGGGGAGAAGCCCACTTGATCATGATCTTCTTGATAAGTTTTTGAATACAGTTTGCTAGAACTTTATTAAGGATTTTTGCATCCAGGTTCATCAGGATATTGGTCTGTAGTTTTCTTTTTATGATGTATCCTTGTTGGATTTTGGTATCAGAGTTATGTTTGCTTCAAAAAAAGTGTTTGGGAGAGTTCCCTCCTTTTCAATTTCTTGGAATAAATTAATAAGAAGAGCTGTTAGATCCTCCTCAAAAATGTAGTAAAAGTCAGCAAGGAAACCATTAGGTACTGGGCTTTTCTTCTTTGGTAGACTTTTAATTGCTGTATGAGATTCAATGCCTCTTATTGGGTTGTTTAGGAATTCATTATCATCCTGTGTCAATTCAGGGATGTTGTATGTGTCTAGAAATTTGTCCATTTCTTCCATATTATGTAATTTAGAGGAGTATAGTTTTTCAAAATATGATCTTATAATTTGTTGGATTTCCATGAGGTCAGTGGTGATTCCTCCCTTTTTCTTGATGATTTTATTGATTTGTTTCATTTCTCTCCTTCTTTTAGTGAGATTGGCTAGGGGTCTATCTTATTTATTTTTTCAAAGTACAAGCTCTTTGTTTCATCAATTTTTTTTGGTTTTTGTTTATTCTCAATTTCATTGATTTCAGATCTGATCTTGATTATTTCCTGTCTTCTGCTGGTCTGGGGCTAGATTGTCTTCCTTTTGAAAGGCTTTGAGATGGAGCATAAGCTTATTTATTTGGGATCTCTCTTCATTTTTAATGTGGGTACTCAGTTCTATAAATTTTCCCCTTATGCTTTCATGCTGTCCCAGAGGTTTTGGTATGCTGTGTCTTCATTTTCATTCTCTTCCAAAAATTTTTTGATTTCTGCTATCATGTCATCTTGGATCCATTCTTTATTTAATAGGGTATTATTCAATCTCCATGAATATGTGAGTTTTCTGTTAGGATTTTTGCTGTTGATTGCTGGGGTCTTAGTGTCATGGTCTGATAGGATACACAGAATAATATCCACTTTTTTATATTTGCTGAGATTTCCTTTGTTGGCCCAGAATATGATCTATTTTGGAGAAGGATCCATGTACTGCTAATAAGAAGGTGTATTCTGCTGATTTGGGGTGAAATAATACACACACACACACACACACACACACAGAGATAGATAGATAGATATAGATATAGATCTGTTAAGTCCATTTTATGGAGTTGTTTAGGCTGGAGATTTCTTTACTGATTTTTTGTTTTGATGATCTGTCTATTAGTGACAGAGGAGTATTGAAGTCTCCCAGTATTATGTTGTTGAGGTCCACAAGTGGTTTTATGTTATGAAGTAATTTATTCACATATTTGGGAGCACTGTTATTTGGAGAGTATATATTTACTATGGCTATTTCTTCCAGTTGTAGGGTTCCCTTTACTACTATGTAGTGGCCTTC
>PVKS010029191.1:0-25611 GCA_004027875.1 Aplodontia rufa
GAGAGTGAAGTTTTAGAGAGGGAAAGTCACCAATGGACTTGTAGAAAAGGAGTGAAAAACGTGACTCTAGGTGGCAGATAATGAAGCAATATGCAGTGGCCCCAGTGCACAGGATAGTATGACACACACCCCCCCTGCAATGTCAGGAGCTTGTGCAGAAGAGAAGGTGACTGGATGGAGAAGGGGCGGGTGAACGGGGAAGCATCAGAATGGAGCAGGGACAAGGGGAGGAGCTGAGAGAACAGGGCCTTCATAAATTCCAAGAGCAGGTGTAATAAAGTCGGTCATGCCGGAAGGCTGGGAAACTGGTCACAGACTGCACATAAATGTACTTCAGAAATGGGGCAGTGCCAGGAGATGCCCCAGTGAACACAAGAGAAGAGGCTCCTTGGCACTGTAGTAGCAGCTCCTGGATGGAGACGGGGTGCGGGGGGGCATAGCAGAGCTGTACTTGAGGACAGTTGAGGGAGAATGAGGAGCATTCCCTGGAGAGTGCTCTGGAGGGGTCCTGTCTTCCAGGGAGAAACTGAGGCTGGATGAAACTCAAATAGCTACTCAGAAACTCAGGGGCAAAGCATTCGGCAGATCACACAAAGCAGATTTTCAGCCAGGCATCTCACTGTAGGCTTCTAGGTTTGTTTGTTTAACATCTTCATTGCAATAAATATACTTAATACAGCTCTTGACACTTGAGCCTTTTTAAGTGTACAGTTCAGTGGCATTAATTATATTCACATTGTTGTACAAGTTATGCCTATCCATTTCCAGAACTTTGTTATCTTCAACTAAAACCCTATACTCATTCAACAATATCTCCCCAGTCCCTCCTCCCCTCACTCCCTGGTAATCTTTACTATTCTTCCTGTCTCTGAATTTTGCCCATTCTACGTACTTCATACAAGTGGAATAATACAGTGTCTATCCTTTTGTACGCGGCTTATTTCACTTAACAAAATGTCCTCAGTGTTCATCCATATCATAACACATTTCCGAATTTCATTCCTTTTTAAGGATAAATAATATTTCATTGAGTGCGCACAGAACTTTTTCTTATCTACTCATCCACTGATGGACATTTGGGGTGTTTCCCAAGTGAGAGCATCAAAGCATCTTTGGGCCACCTCACTTCTTCATTGAGCTTCTTGCACTTCCACCTTTCCTGTTCATAGTTATCCACCCACCGTGTTCCTTTCCTTGCTCTCACAGGGGTAAGAACAATCTCTGCTGAGCAGGTAAAAGATTATTAGGTGATAGCTACTATACCCCTCCTAGAGATATTTGTATTTTAAGGGGCAACTTTAGAAAACTAAAGGATTCAAAAGAACGAGACTGTAATGGTAAATTGCAAAGAGTAAAGGTGATAGTCTTGGGCCTGAGCCCCCCTCCCTCCACTGCTTGCTGGCAGGGTTTGTTAGAAGGCTGAAAAGAGAAGAAATTGGGGAAACATCTGCCCAACTCTCCATCCCTTGCAAGGAATGGAAGATCACTCACAAGTGTGCTAGGGCTTAGGTTTATTTTGTTTTGTTTTGTTTTTCACACCTTGATTTTAGCTTCCTTGAGAAAACACATCTTGTATTTATTTTATCATCCACACAGAGAATATCATAGCACTCTGCACATAATAAGTTCTCAGGCAAACCTCTTAGGATAATTAACTGCTGGCCAAATATTTCAAACTTGGGTGAAGGTGTCAAGTATAACAGAAGAATTACTTTCACTGACACTTTGCTACTCTATCCCTGAGGTTTATCGTGGGTCAATAGCAGCAAATAAACACTTTCAATGAGGAATATCTTCCTTTATTAACCTTTTCTTCTTCTTCTTCTTCTTCTTCTTCTTCTTCTTCTTCTTCTTCTTCTTCTTCTTCTTCTTCTTTATTTAAAGAGAGAAGGACAGTGAGAGAGACAGAGAGAATCAATTTTTATTGAGTTTTTCACATGGCTTTCATTGCTCTGACAGTTGTGTACATGGGTGCTGGGGTTTGAACCTGTGTACTTGCGCATGCCAGGCAAGCGCCGTAACCACCAAGCCACTGCTCCAGCCCCCTTTCTTAACCTTTGATGGTGAGCATTGAACTAGGTATACTTCATTTAATATTTGCTTTATTTTCATCTATTAGTTTCCTCCCTACACACAAATATTCCTTTGCTCTTGTACAACACATAGAGCATAACAGAATCTAGACTGTACCCGGAATTCTCTACAAAGTTACTGCAATGATAATTTCTTTTTTCTTTTTTTAAGAGAGAGAGACAGTGAGAGTGAGAGAAAGAATCAATTTTTATTTAGTTTTTCATGTGGCCTATCATTGCTCCGGCACTTCATTGAATATGAGGTACTGGGGTATGAACCTGCATCCTTGCGCATGCCAGGCAAGCACCGTAATCACTGAGGCACCGCTCCAGTCCCAATGATTATTTCTTTATAGAGTATTTCAATTGTTTCCAGTATCAGCTATCATCCATGAGCAAGTCCCTTTTAGAGAACTGGAGTTTGTGAAAAGGTAATTTCCTTCTCAGAATATTTTTCATACTTCTTGTATCAGATATGACATATACAATCATGAATCACTTGGTGATGGGATGCATTCTGAAAAAATACATTATTAGGGGACTGGAGGGATGGCTCAATGATAGAGCTCTTGCCTCAAATGCATGAGGATCTGGGTTCAAATCTCAGCACCTCTGCACAACTAAGTTTTGGGGGGGAAAATAGATTAAAAAAATTTGACTGGGGCTGGAGCGGCGGCTCAGCAGTTACGGCGCTTGCCTGGCATGCGCGAGTACAAGAGTTCAAACCCCAGCACCACGTACACAATGAAGTCTCAGAGCAACGAAAGTCATGTGAAAAACTAAATAAAAATTGATTCTGTCTCTCTCTCTCACTGTCCCTTCTTCCTTAAAAAAAAAAAAATGACTCTCTCCCTCTCCCTTTAAAAAAAATGTGCATTGTTAGGTGGCTTTGTCATTGTTTGAATATCATAGCATGTGCTCACATGAACTAAGGTGGCTATGACATTATTAGGTCATATCTTATTGGATCATCATTGGGTATATGGTCTGTTGTTGACTGAAACATAATTACACAATGACTAACGATATATGTGTGAATGTAATGTACATATATATATAATTTTTATTATTTCCATGAAAATCAAGTATTTCCAAGCCCAAAGAGGAAAGTGTAGAACACTATCAGTAACTATTTATCCAGAGTTCTAAAGTTTTATAAGACATGTTATCATCATTTGATTCTTACATCAACACTGTGAGGTGGTGGAGATGGCAGAAAATTGCCCAAGTTTTAAATGTGGGAACTACATCTCAGATATAGCAGGCAAAAAGTATACAGGTGACTTAGAGAGGTGTCTTTTAATTCTACTACTCTCTTTGCCACTTTTCTATGCTTCAGTTATTACTCCGCATATTTCTATTAGATTGGCCAGTTTATTTGCAATGCCCAATTAACTGCTAAAATCAACACATGAAGCAAATGGCACTCTTAGACTTTGTCTCAAACGTGTTTCTTTCAAGTAGTCAGCTAATCAGCTTGGTCTGGTTCAATAAGGCTAACATTTCTAGTGTACAAGTACTATTAAAATTAATTCTTGGGGGCTGGAGCAGTGGCTTTGCAGTTACGGCGCTTACCCGGGATGCACATGTACACAAGTTCAAACTCCAGCATCCACATATACAACTAAGTGTCAGAGCAACGAAAGCCATGTGAAAAACTCAATAAAAATTGATTCTCTGTCTCTCTCTCTCACTGTCTCTCTTTTAAAAAAAATTCTTTTTCCAGAAGTTTGACTATGTTTTTTTTTTTTTTTTTTTTTTTTGTACCAGGTACCAGGGATTGAACCCAGGGGTGCTTAACCACTGAGTCACATCCCTAGCCCTTTTTATATTTTTTTTATTTTGAGACAGCATCTTACTGAGTTGTTAAGGCCTTACTGAGTTGGTAAGGCTGGTTTTGAATTTGTGATCCTCCTGTCTCAATCTCCTAAGTCGCTGGGATTACAGGCATGCACCACCACACCCGGCTTTCAACTACACATTTTTAAAAATCCTTTATCCTTCTGTCAAGTTTGGAAATAACATTTTTTCTTTATTTCCACATTTTTTATTGGTGCATTACAGTTGTACATAATGATGGGATTTGTTGTTACATATTCATACATGCATGCAGTATGACAACATAATTTGGTCAATATCATTTCCCAACAACTCACCCTCCCTCCCTGGAAATAAGATTTTAAAAGAGGCTTTAAAAAGTCTAAGATGTAGTTACCTAAAATGTAAGTAAACTGTACTTGTAGCACTTATATTAAGAGTGTCTAAAATGTTTTATGAGCTCAAAATCATGTACTCCTACATGAAAAATAGAAGCCACTTCTCTGCATTTATTTTTGTCTTATCATTTGTTTATAAAAGTCATTTGGCATGTCCTGTAAACAGATAAGATACATACTTGGAGAATATTTTTCTGTAGAAACAGTAAATAACATAATGAAGAGTGATTCTGCTTTAAATATTTTTTACATTAAACTAATGGGGCCGTATAAAATCTTATAATAATTATAGCACAAAAACATAGAAATAAATTATCTTTTTCTAATTCAAAGTACATTACTGCTTGACTTTTGTATCTCATTTATTCTGTGCTTAATAAACAAACTCTCCTCCCTCTTTTTTCCTCCCTCTTTTTTATTTGTATTTTTTTAAACTAAATTCTGCTCCCTCCACCAAAGTGTAACAAAGTCAACAAACTAGCTGAACAGCCGTGAGAAAACCAACAAGGATCTCCTTCAGAGTAAGGCTGAAGGGAAACAATTTGCAGTAGTTAAGATTTATTCCCCTATCCTCCCTTCTAAATATTACATTGCTCAACAAAGAATACTTGTTTAACTTTATTGGAAAGTATGTAGCAGACCCATGTTTAAAAATACTACACATCTAAAGGTACATATGTTAGCATTGCTAGCAGGGAGGGAGCACAGGAAAAATAGAATTTCGATCTGTTACAATGACATATTATATAAACAAGGGAATAATACCAGTATTTTTTAAAAAGCCATATCAGGGCAATTTCTTAACATATTGGTAATTACTGTCCCCCAAATTAATAATAATCAACAAGGAACTAGAATTCCCAGTTTAGCACTATTTTCTTCCACTACTTTCTTCAATCATTATTGGGACATTAGTTTCAGCTTATTTTTAAAATTCCAGAGTACAAGCTTAAAATGAAGATTTTTTTTTTTTGCCTATTTGCATTGAACAGTCAGCCAGGGTTCCAGAATTTCATCTCACAAGCCACATACACCATTATTGCTTTCGACAAACTTCATATTAAACATGCTTATTTAAACACAAAGAAACTTGTAACAGAAGAGACATTCAAAATAAAAATACAACAGTATCAATAAAATGAATCTATCAGATGTCTAAGGCTACTCCTTATTTTTGGTCTTCGGATCCACCACTGTTATTCTACCAGGGTTGTTGGCCTTCCATCAAGTACTGCCAGGACCATCCTAGGAATGGTAACAATGGTGAGCCTGGGGCAGCTCCTGCCGGTCGGGCTGGCGTGGGATGTAACAGCCAGGCAGGACAAGTCACGGCTGTGCAAGGAACCGGGGCACTGGAGATGAGGGCAGCGTTGGGGAAGGAGGTTCGGGAAGGAAAGAAAGCCACCGCACCGGTTAAGGAGACAGGGAAGTGGCCGCAGCTTGCGAGGACTGTCACGAAGAGAGAACTGAAAGCAGCTCAGGTTGACTAGAACACGGGGAAGAGGGGGGAGGAGTGGCCCGAGGTAAAAGATCCAGCCCAAGTCGAAAGCGGAAACAGCATTCGAAGGGCCTTATAAAGCGAATTTTAAGAGAAAGGTTTTATCCGGAGGGCAAAAGGGAGATTTAAAATCTGTGAAACTAGTGCAACACGAACGGATTAAAATAAAGCATCTGTGTAGTTGCACCGTCGAGATGGGGGAGGGGGAAGGTGGAGGCACAGCAATGAGCAGGTTAACTGTGGTAACCCAGGTGGGAGACAGGTGGCTAGCACTGGGGTAGTCAGAGCCTGGCAGGAGCGACAACCAGACAAGAAGCACGAACGTTAAAACGGATCTCTGGGCTAAATGAGTAGGGGAGGGGGTCTGATGACCACCAGGCTGTAGTGATGCCCTGAGATGGGAAACACAGGAGGTCTGATGAGAAGGTGCGGGGCTCCGCTTAGAACGCGTAGATTTTGAAATTTCTGTGGAATCCAAGTTAAATATGCCTGCACTTAAGGACAGAGGTGCTCTGGAAGCAGGATGACACTCAAAGAGTGGACGAGACCACCCAGAGCTTGCACAGAGGAGTAGGAGTAGGGGTCCGGATATCTCCCCTGGGAACACCACCCTTACAGCGGAGCTGTGCTTACATTTTTTTTTCTTTCTTCTTCTTTTTTTGTAATATATACAGTCTCTCAAAATATGCTGTGAGTTGGGGGATTTCATGACTTTTAATTCTGCAAGTGAGGGAAAAAAGACGTTGGAGTGGGCAGTCATCTTCCAGCTAGTGCACCCCCGATGGCACCCTACAAATTAACTCAGTGCATCCGAATGTTTGGAAACATTATCACGTAAATTTTTAGCAAAGTGGGTCACAGAAATGGATTTTTCTTTTTAAATGCCTTTTGTTCCTCTCTCCTAACCCCTGCGACAAAATATTAAACGCCCAACTTTCAACTTAATATATGCAGCCGCTTAAAGAACAGAAAGGAGGAAATCTTAACTCCACCAGTAACTACATAACTTCTCTAAATTCTCGATCCTGCATAAAATAAGCTTTGACAGCTTCTGGCGGCTCGCTTATTAACTCAGCACATCCATTCCCGGCTTTCCCATCTCCAGGACGTGCCAGCGCCCCCCACTTCTCTCCCTCTCCCCGCCCCCTCCGGCCGCACCACCTGCTCCCGGCGCCACCCGCCTCCTCCCTCCCGCTCGAGCGGGTTCTCACGCGCAGCGAGCCACCCTCCCCGCTGTTCGCGTCCCTTTCACTCTCGCTCGGCTTCCAAGCCGGAGCTGGCGGGCTCCACGCCTAGCTACACTAGACGAGCGAGCGCTCGCTTTTCCCACCGGCCTCCCGCCGCTCGGCCCCCAACGAAGTTCTCCCTCCCGCACCGCCCCCCGCGAGGACTTCAGGGGCGGTTCCTGAATGCCCTTGGCTGATTGGCTGCCTCCGCGGCGGCCCGCCCCCTGGGCACGCGCAGGAGGTGGGGCGGGGCTGAAGCGGGCGCGCGCTGCGCGGCGCCGCGGACTGAGGTCCATGACCCGCGTGCGGGTTTTCGCTCCCCGGCCCGGCCGTCCGCGAAGCAGGGGCTGGAGGTGACGGCAACTGGCCAGCCCCACGCAGGGGTCTCGCTGGTCCCCGAGGGCTTCATTTGGCCGGCAGCAACCGCGGCGAGCCGGCTATTCGGCGGGCACCGGGCGCTGACCGTAGGGCCGTCGCCGTCGCCCTCCCGGTTGCCCGGATGTCGCTGCCCCCCGCGGCGAGGCGGCCAACGCGCCGTTCGGCCTCGGGAGGAGGATCGTCTTAAAGGGACAGCGCCGAGTTCGAGCCCGAAGGGGCGGCGCGTCCTGCCCTCTGTGCGCGACCCCTGCCCTAGGGGACGCGGTGGCGCCCGCCGCCCAAGTCCTCCCCGCGCGGCGCCCCAGCTCGGGATGGCCGCAGATGGCGGCCCGAGGCCAGGCTCTCCTCGGCCGGAGCCGTGGCCGGTGGCGCCGCGCGGGGCCGGGAGGCGCTGGCCTGTGATTGGCCGAGGCCCTGGTGAATGCAGGACATTGTCTGGTCGCCGCCGCCTCTGTCCCTGCGGCCGCCCTTCCCGGGATCTGAACGGGTGCGGGGCGCAGGGCCAGCGCGGTCTCCTCGGTGGCCGGGGCCCTTTCGGTGGTTGGAACATGGTAGTGGGGTAATGTTAACTTTTTGGAGATCAAAGATTTTTGAGAACGGCATGGAGATGCTACTTAGAAGCACAAAATCGTCTTCAAGGAAGTAAAATCATTGTGCTTGACGCTGATATAAAGGTTGCTCTCAAATTAAAATGAATAATATGTAAGGGAATTGAACAGGACCAACTTAGAAAACCGGCTTAGCTTCATCGAGTCTTCTGTTAGGACCGATGATAATTCATCTGTCTTTTGTAAATTTAAGGCAAAAGTAACTGCATATTAAAAAATTATGTCTGTATCCTCATTACAGCCTTTCTGGGTCTTAGTTTCCACGTGTGTAAAATGAAGACGCTAGACTGAATAGATTTCCAAGTTTGCGTCCAGTCTTACCATGCTCATTCTAATTCTAGACTTGAAATAGTAACATACCCTGCGTATTGGATCATATCTCCAGGTCTTGGAATGGGAGAGACCCTTTAAAGAGCCCTTGAGGAGATTATATTTCTCAGATTATTTTTGGAAATACATGGGAGTTGTTTAAGTGGAATTGTAATCTTTTAAAGTGTAATTTTGGAGTAAAGGAAAATTAGAACAATAGAGAATGTGTAAAGATCAAATTACTCAATGTGAGGAAGGGGATTTTCTTTCATCCTAAAGAAGTTTTCTAGGTAGGGAAACAATAAAAAAAAAATAGCATCTTTTCTATTTTTGTTTCCAGTATCAAAGGAGTTAAAAAAAGAAAAGAAAAGAAAAGCTGAGCATGGTGGCAAACGCTGGCAGTTCTGGGGTTCCAGAGTCCGAGGCCTGGGTATCTCAATTTCCAGGCCAGCCTTAGCAACTCAGTGAGATCTTCAGCAACTTGGCAAGGCCCTGTCTCAAAATAAAAATAAATAAATAAATACAAAGGACTAGGAATGTGGCTCAGTGGTAAAACTCCTTTGCGTTCAATCCTCAGTACCCCGCCCCCCCAAACAGGAAGAGGGGGTGGAGTAGTAGAAGGTCTTAGTAAAGGACAGAAGATGCACATAAAATAGATACACAAATGGAAAATAGAGAACTTGAAATAAACTTGGTATTTGCTTCTTAAAAACCTGGATAGGAAACCATTATTGTATTAGCTTCAGTTTTAAGCCTTAAAAAAATCAGTGTTTTCATTTAATTGAATAATCAATAAGAATAAAGACTTGGAAATGACAAACAAATGAAGAAGGAAAGCATCCAGAAAAAATAAATTTAATGACATGATTCATTGCAAGAGACATGACCTCATTTCTTATTCGAAGGATTTCCACTAAACTAGATTTAGTGTTAAATAAATTTTCTTACAGACTTTCCTCAAATTTATACTACTGTGATCTCTCTTTTTTAAGGTATGGAAAAGAGAAGAAATGCAAGGAAAAATGTAAAACATTATCACAACTTCCTCAAATGACAGTTTTTGAGGGCTCCTCACCCTCACTCATGACAATGTCAGAATAAAAAAGCATTAATTATTACTATAAATATTGTAGCTCTTCCTGGAAGTGAAGCATAAATTGTGTGGGTGAAGCAAATTTAGTTTTATTTAAATTTCTAGCATTTAAATTGTTAATTTTTATGACTAACCACTTTATTTATGCTATTGAATAATTAAAATTTAGAGATTAAAATGAGTGAAGTAAAAAAGTTATTTTTAATAAAAATAAGCAGCAAGTAATACAACACACTATGCCTCACAAAGTATAAGACTTCCAGTAGGACTTCTTTTTAGGGTTTTTACGTTTGTATTTTATATATAACTATAAATAAATCAATCTACATACAGTATATTGTTTATGGAACACTTGGTTTATACCCAGTGCTGTTCTAAGAATCTTGTTTAATTCTCACAAAAATTCTAGGAGACAGATATCATTACTACCCCATTTTAAAGATGTAGAGATTGCAGCTCTAGAGTTAGGTATCTTGCCCAAGGCCTTATAGTTGATGGGTGTAGAGTTGGGATTCTGGCCTAAGATACTGGTTTAGTCAGCTTTTTCACTGCTGTGACCCACAAACCTGTCAAGAACCATTAGAGAAAGAAAAGTTTATTCGGGGGCTCACAGTATCAGAGGCTTCGGGCATACATTTCCCAGGGCCTGAGCTGAAGGGTGTGGTGGAGGAAAACAGCTGGAGTGTGGCAGCAGGGAGAGAGAGAGAGAGAGAGAGAGAGAGAGAAGAGGGAGAGAAGAGGGAGAGACTCCCTTTACCATTACAAAATACATACCCCAAAGGCATGCCCCAATGACCTACCTCCTCCAGCCATACCCTGCCAGCCTGCAGTTACCATGCAGCCTATCAGTGGATGATGCATTGATCAGGTTCAGGCATCTATAAACTGTCTTTAAGAGAGAGAGAGAAAAAAAGAGGGAGAAAGTGACAATCAACTTTATTTTTTCATTTAACCTTCCTTTCTCTGACACTTAGTTGTGTAGGTGGTACTGGAGTTTGAACCTCTGTCCTCGCCATGCCAGGCAAGTGCTCCAACCACCGAGCCACTGCTTCAGCCCCTCTAAACTTTCTTGCATTGTCTCACATCTGAGCTTGTAGGGGACAACTCATATCTAAACCCTAACAAGTATTGACTGACTGCTCAAAGCCATGTAGCTATGTATTCTTAACCACTTACTTCTATAGGTATGAGATTTGGTTTTTAATTTAAAGATTACTCATTTTTTTCCTTCTTTTTGGTGCTGAGGCTTGAACTCAGGGCCTAGCACTTACTTACCATGCTCTCTACCACTGAGCAACATTCCATTCTTAATTGGAACTTTTGGACAGTTTACACATATAAACAATTTTTGTGTTAGCCCTTTCATTTGTTTATATTTGAGAGGACAATATGAATAAAGAGTGTTGTCTGTATTTTGCTACAGAAAGTCAAAGTATCGCTATTCATATTCTTATTTTAAGTACTGGTGAATGAAAGCAAGGCCACGTGCATCTGATGCAAGCACTCTACCACTGAGCTATGTTCCCAGCCCTTTTTATCTTTTTATTTTGAGACAGGGTCTAAGTTGCTAAGGCTATTCTTGAATTTACCATCCTCTTTCTTTAGCATCCTGAGTGCACCACCCTACCTGGCATCCCCACTATTTTTTTTTAATATAAATGCCCCTTCAAATTGGCATCCTCTATCCTCTTGCAAACAGACCTTTGGCACAAAGAGTGGCATATGGGTAAGTCTTCCAACCCTATCTTCTGTCTACGTGGTTTTTTTTTTCTTTTGATTGTTGTTTTTCCTTTCTCTATTCCTCTTTTCCTTTTTTTGGATGTACTTCTTAGAACTCCTGTCCCATGCATGTGACTCTAAAGGGTCAGTCGCAGAAGAGGTTCTGGTGTACTCCATCATTCAGTTGTTGGATGAGTGCTTACAAGTCACCAGTCCTTCAGAAGGTGGAGAAGGAAAGAGGTTGCAAGGATGCAAGACAGGAATTTGGGGGCTGCGGTAGCATGAGACAAAGGATTGTGCCTTGAGGCTTTTCTGTTTCTTTTTTCTTTCAGTTCATAACCTTTGGCTAAGTGGTACATCGCTAATGACAATCAAGACTAACAGGTTGCTGCCCCTGGTGTATCTCTTCATCTTTCAGGCATTTTTCTATTACAGTGCTCATCTGTAGTTCTGTCAAAGATGAAGAAAAAGTAATTTTCAAATCAATCTAAGTTGTATGTTCTCAGGTACAAGGAGGGTTAAAAAGTTAGAAATAAAATTATCATGAAGGGGATCATTAGCAACTCATTAATTCATATGACGTCTGATGCTCATTATCACTGGAAATTGAGTGGGCTAAGTCTGTTTAACTTTTGCGATTAAGGATCAGCGCTAGGATTTGATGTTCTGAGGCCTGTGTCTAAGCATTCCTCGTCCCATCCCCCGACCTTGCACTTGTAGCTCTTATTCTTGGCCAGCAAATGGTTCTCTATCTCCGTGAAACTGAGGCAGGGAATCCCACAGGGCAGTGTGGAGGAAAGGACACCAGCTGCCAAGTCTGATCCACCAAGTCATGCTGCCAGTGGGTGATTGGTACCACTGTGGTCAATGTCTTAGCTCCCCAGGTGCCCCAAGTGTCAGGACCAAATAGAACCACCTGGCCTCATATTAGCTAGTGGTTGTATCTTTAAAAAAATCATCATAATAATTCCATAATTAAGAATTTTCCATGTGATATTTCTCAAATCCAAATACAGATAGTACTCAACTTATGATGGGGTCATGACACTACGACCCCATAGTAAGATGAAAAGTATCATAAGTTGAAATCGCATTTCATAACACCTAATCTATCCACAGATAGCCTAGACTCCCTTAAATGTGCTCAGAAAACTTACATCAGCCTACAGTTGGGCAAAATCATCCAACACAAAGCCTATTTTACAATAAAGGTTAAAAATCTCATGGAATTTATCAAATACTGTACTGAAAGTAAAAAATAGAATGTTTGCAGGGGTATACCTTCACTCTGTCAAGTAAAAACCCAGAAGTCAAACCATAGTAACTTGGTGACTATATCAAAACATCTTACAAATGTATAAAAGGGTTTAAAATAAAATAACAATCATATAGCATTACTTATCAAGCATCAATACTAGCCCATGACCAGTAACACTGACTTGCCTTTAGCCCCTCAGATTAAGGGTGGGGATGGCTTTCTTCTGTTCATGCTCCTGGGATACCTTGCCTTATGGGTTTATCTTGGCTACATTTTTAAGTCTTTTCACAAACCCAGAATGATTGTACCTTTCCGTTCCTCTTGGGATGGTGCCCAGATCAGACATCCATCATGGCTTGGTTCCTGCCTATATCTCCAGTTTAATATTCAGCTTTCCCTTTTGCACCCCATTCTCTAATACATTAGATGACTCTCTTGAAGCCCCCCCACTTTGAATCTTGTGTATGTGGCAATCTCGACAGAATGTTCAGAATGTTACACGTAGATTTCCTCAAGCACCTTGCACACGGACTGCCTCTGATACTGCATTTTGTTATAGTTATTATTTTACGTTTTTTCTTCTTTTATATATTGTATTTAATTGCTACTTTATCTTTCTAAAATTGAAAGTTCCAGCCAGGGAGGCCTGTAATCCCAGCAGCTTGGGAGGCTGAGGTAGAAGGATCACAAGTTTGAAGCCAGCATCAGCAACTTAGCGAGACCCTCTCTCAAAATCAAAAATAAATAAGGGCTAGGAATGTGGCTCAGTGGTACAGTGCCCCTGGGTTCAATTCCCATTACCAAAATAAAAACATAAGTAAATAAAATAAGATAAAATGAGAAGTTCCTTGAGGCCAGAGATCATGTTTTACTTGTGTGTATATCTTTGGTGCTTAGCACATGCTCCAATCATGGGAGAAGATCATGAAAGAATAGCTGCAAGATAAATCAGTTTTATTTCTTCTATTGATTCTTTTTCTAGATCCACTTTCTAGTTTTACAAAATTTAATCAATTGAAAATTAAAGTTTCCTTTATTTCGATATTCTTAGTATTTATGCAGATAAAATCATATCCTTTAATCAATATTTATATAATAACATGCTTTTACCACACTGTATAAGCAGATAAGCTTTGGAAAGTTCAATAAATTAATATTTATAATTCCAAGCATATTAAAATTTAATGTAATTTCCTTTCTTCTTTTTTTTTTTTTTGGATACTGAGGATTGAACCCAAGGGAATTTTACCACACCCCTTTTACTTTTTTCTTTTGTATTTTGAGAAAGGGTCTCACTTGCTGTCCTCCTGCCCAAGTGGCTGGGATTACATGTGTGCATCACCACAATGGGCTAATTTCATTTCTATGTTAGTGGCAAAGCTTTTTTCTTCTTTGTATGGCAAATAATCATTGTCCAGGATATTTGTTTTGGAAATATTACTTCTCCTTATATCAGATTTACCTTAAGGAAAGTGACTCTGGGGCTAGGGATGTAGCCCAGTGGTAGAGAGCTTGCCTAGCATGTGTGAGGCCAGGGATTCAATCCCTAACACCTGGAAAAGAAGAAAAAAGAAAGAAAAGAAAATTATTCCCTGTTGGCCTCTACTACATAATAAGAATTTTTTTTGAGAAGTATAATTTTAATGTCTTTTTTCTATAAATAGAAAAATAAGGACAAGGGCAAATGGTAGCGTTTTTCTGCTCTGCAATTCCACTGGCGTTTTGGGCAGTGGGGGCAGGGGACGTGGACCAGCTTCCCCAGTCCCTCCCTCATGTCTCTCTAGCGCTTTTAGCAGGGCGTTTTCTGTAATTGGCTTTCCACATTTGCCAAGAGTCTGTTTCCTCTTAACATTCAACATGTTTAACAGAAGTCTTGTAACAGTTCCAAAAATAATAAAACTGGTCCCAAGAATAAAATGATACGCAAACAACACTGACTTTTTTTTTTGGTCATGGCTTTGGTTTTAAGTTCTTTTAAATAATTTTTAGTATCAAATCATGTAGAGGAAATAAAAATGTTTTCTTTATGGAAATGTCATCGATCACTTGTGTGGGTTTGGGGCGAGTTGTCAGTACAGAGAGGACTCCCAGCGCCATGGGGCCACGTCAGTGTCTATCATTTGTTGTAATGATGTAAGTGGAAGGTTACCTTCCAGGAAGGCTGTATCCTAGAAGGAGCATGAGCCGATGCATCTGATGTATCCTCAGGCCTTTTCTAAATCAGATGAAATCCATTTCTCACATTGTCAAATCATAATATAAAAAAGCAACATTAAAAAAAAGCAACACTAGTTTTTATATTTTATCTCACCTGACCATCTTCTTTAATAAGATGGTTAATATGTCTCAACAGTAAATTTTTGTGCTTTCATAATTAGAGATGTGAAAAGTTTAGGCTTCCTTAAAAAATATTATTTAATTTTAATATTATCAAAGCAATTTTATTTTGTGGCTTGGATATGCGGTATCCCCCAAAAGCTCATGTGTGAGACAAGGCAAGAATTTGCAGAAGCAAAATGATTAGATCATGAGGACTGTAACCTAATCAGTGGATTAACCCGTTGATATAGATTAACTGGGTGGTAATTTGTAGGCAGGTAGGGTGTGTGTGGCTGGAGGAAATAGGTCACTGGGAGTGGGCCTTTGGGGTTTACATTTTGTTGCTGGTGAGAAGGATTCTCTGCTTCCTGTTTGCCAGGTCCTGAGCAACTTTCCTCTTCCAGGCCCTTCTGATAAAATGATCTGCCTCATTGGGCCCAGAGCTATGGAGCCGACCTACTATGGATCTTTGAAACTGTGAGTCAAAATAAACTTTTCCTCCTTGAATTGTTCTTGTCAGGTATATTGGTCAGAGTGATGAAAAACTAACTAAAACAATGACACTGGGGATTGAACGAAGGCGGGCGCTATGATTACTTACACCCCCAGCCTTTTTATAGTTTTATTTTCTGACAAGGTCCTGATAAGGTGCTGAGGCAGGCCTTGAAAATTTGATTTTGGGCTGGAGTGATGGCTCAGTGGTTATGGCGCTTGCCCAGCATGCCCAAGTACATGGGTTCAAACCCCAGCACCCATGTATACAACTAAGTGTCAGAGCAGTGAAAGCCATGTGAAAAATTCAATAAAAATTTATTAAATTTATTCTCTCTGTCTCTCTCTGTCTCTCTCTCTCACTGTCCTTCTCTCTTTAAAAAAAGAAAGAAAGAAAGAAAGAAGAAAGAAAGAAAAAAAGAAAGAAAAAGAAAATTTGATTCTCCTGCCTTGATCTCCTGATTTGCTGGGATTACAGGGGTGCACCACTGGACCCAGTTTATTAGAGCATCATTAAGTGTTGAGGGCATCTGGATTTAGGAAGAGTTTTAAAATCCCAGAGAGACCCAGTGACTTGGGAGCAGAATCAGGAGGATTGCAAGTTCCAGGCCAGCTTCAGCAGTTTAGTAAAATGCTATCTCAAAATAAAAGAAATAGAAAAGGCCGATAATGTAGCTCAGCGGTAAAGCACCCCTGAGTTCAATCTCTAGCTTAAAAAAAATACAGAGATTGGAACAGGAAATTACCTGTAAAACTAACAACAAGATATTCATAATTTTGAGCAGTGCAGGATATTTTAACCATTTCTTCATCAGTAAACTGGAGTCCAATAAAAATAGTCTGGGTGCAAAGGTCCCTTTTGTCACTGTTAGAGCATGAGTCCCAGTGCCAGCAGGGTACTATCCCCTAATTCACACCATGCTTGGGAAACCTTTTTTGTTTATTTTGCTAGGGATTGGACCTAGGGGTGCTTTATCATTGAGCTACATCCCCAGTCTTTTTATTTATTTTTTTATTTGAGACACAGTCTTGCTAAATTTCTGAGGACCTCCCTAAATTGCTGGAGCTGGCTTTGAACCTGTGATCCTCCTGCCTCAGCCTCCTGAGTCACTGGGATTACAGGTATGCGCCACCACACATTCCTGAGAAATCTTTGCCCTTTTCCAAAATTTAGCTCTAAATTAGCCCACTGTCTTCCCAGGACCTGGATATGGCATGAACTAAACCTTTCTGTGAGGGCTGTGGACTGAGGGCCAGCAGAATCACATGACTGGAGTCTAAGGCTGCATCCACCTAGATCCTCTGAATCTAAAATCTACTTTTCCCCCCATTCTTTTCTTTTAATTAGTGGATTGTAATTATGCAATACATTATAATTATACATACGTTGTATAATTATTCATACATGTTGAGTCTACATCTTAAGGGGGCACTCAGCTAGTATGCACATCAGTGTGAGAAGCCTGAACCCCCAACTGGAGGTCAATCAGAGCTCCCGGCAGCTTGTGCAGTGGGAGCCCCTGTATTTATCATGTACACCGTTTTAGGGTGTTTCCAGTGGAAAGGCTGGGAGGGTGGAGTGTATACATTACCCAGCTCCATCAATACATGTAGCTCAAATCTATTATCTACCTTCAAAGTAAACACAGATTGTGATAGGGGTTTCTCAGATCATCAGTGTTACATTTCGAGTCTGTGTTGGTTTCTTAGAATGGCCGTAACAAAGTACCACAGATTGGGTGGCTCGAAACCATACAAGTTAATACTTCCCCAGTTCTGGAGGCTACAGTCTGAAATGCAGTTATAGGCAGGGCTGGGTCTCTCTGAGAGACACTGGGGAGGATCCTTCCTGGCCTCGTTCTAGCTTCTGTCGTTCCTGGCTATCCATTGTCACATAGTTTCTTATTATGTGTCCCTCTTCACACAATGTCTTCTTGTGGGGAAACCAGTCGCATTGGATGACTACCCGACCCTGTCCACAACTGCTTTGTGAGCTCACCGGCAAGGCCCTTGGTCACATTCAGAGACACCTGGCATTAGGACTTCAACATATCTATAACTGGTGGACATAATTCAATCCACACAGAATCCCACTCATGTCCTCATAGTAAACCCTCACTCACTTGGACAAATTCTGGGAAAAATGGGAAAACTGGTGAAAACTTAAATGCACTTTTTTCATAAAAAATGCTTTGAAGATTTTGTCCTGTGTTCCGTCCCATGTGAGGTCTGGGGACCCAGAGGGGAGAATTATCTAACTGATAGTCTTAAGGAGGTTCAGGTTGGGGACAGGGGAGGGCACAGGAGCAGAGAGGGCCCTAACAACTCATGACATTTCTTCTCTTCGCAATCACAGGGGACAGCCACTTCCATTCAGATTTTGTGGTCCTAGAACCTGTTTGGAACAAGCCCTGGGTGACTCTGACATGGAGATCCACAGCTTCACCTGTAACCCACCACCACTGGCACCAGGATACAGGGGGGAAGATGCCCCAGTCCTCTCCTGTCTGTGCCTACACCTGCCCCAGCACCCCCCAAGTGTGCATTTCAGCAAGCAGTCGAATAAAGTGTGAGAGTAGCAGGGTGTGAGGGGCACACCTGTAATTCCAGGCTCTCTGCAGGCTGACTCAGGAGGATTCCAAATTTGCGGCTAGCCTGGGCAACTTAACCAAGACCCTGTCTCAACATAAAAAGTAAAAAATACAAAAAGAGGAAGGAGATGCAACTCATGGGTAAAGTGCATCTGCATTCTATCCCAATGTGGAAAAAACAAAACAAACAACAAATGGACAGATTGCAGCAGGAGGACCCCAGTTGCAGTGGAAAGCCATCCAGAGGCTATTGTCAGAACAGTGGTATGTGACAAGGGACAAGGGCCCTCGGCCCTCAACAGCTTTGCCATAGATGCTTTTGTTGTGAAGTGCACACACTACCACCAATCCTTTCATGCCTGTTAGAGGTGGTTCATTCATTCATCAAATATTTGTGCACCAAGTAGTCAGAGCGTTGGAGCTTGGAAATTTTACTATTGGTTAGAAACACCCCCAAATTAAATATATTTAGGGAATTAATACAGGATTGAGAAAATTTTAGTTTTTTTCACTATCATAGACATTTAAAAATTTTGACATTACCAAAAGAAAATAAGTGAATAATTTTATTTGAAGTTTACTTTTTTTTAAAGAGAGAGAGACAGAGAGAGAGAGAGAAAGACAGAATCAATTTTTATTTAGTTTTTCATGTGACCTTCATTGCTCTGACACCTCGTTGTGTATGTGGGTGCTGGAGCTTGAACAAGCGTCCTAGCGCATGCTGGGCAAGCTCCATAACTGCCAAGCCACGGCTCCAGCCCCTGAAGTTTACTTTTAATTTTCATTTATTCCTTGTTGAACAGCTGATACCAAAGGATGTACAAAGGATGACAGTGGAAAGTAAATGTCCTTCCCACTAAGGCAACCACTACTATTAGATAAAAGCTATTTTAACTCCAAAAAGGTGGAAGAGCATAATCTTTGGAAGAAGAACTTTTTTTTTTTTAAGAGAGAGGGACAGTAAAAGAGAAAAAAAGAGAAACAACTTTATTTAGTTTTTCACATGGCCTTAGTTGCTCCAACACTTAGTTGTGTACGTGGTGCTGGGGTTTGAACCCGGGTCCTCATGCTTGCCAGGCAAGCACCGAAACTGCTGAGCGACCGCTCCAGCCCCTAGAAGAACATTTTTTGTTGTTGTTGTTTGTGTAATAGTGTTGGGGATTGAACCTGGGGCCCTGTGCGTGCTAGGCAAGTGCTCTACCACTGAGCCACATGCTCAGTCTGAAAATAAGCTTAAAAAAAAGTTGGAAAATCTTACGTATATATACTTTTTCTTTTTTGTTAATCCATTTATTCATTTACTGTTTTTTTTATGCTTCATCTACGAAAGAATGTTGTTTCAGGTGCAGGAGAACAAAACTAAAAATTCCACAGTCTGACCTCTGGAGTTGACATTCCACGAGGGCCAAATCTAAAAGTGGAGCACCTTCTTAAAAGGGCAGCTAAGCAAATGGGGGACTCTAACAAGCTGAAAGAAGAGGGCACTTCAGCGAGCCAAGAGTTACCTGAGTTTGCTCTAAGCCCTTGAGATGCAAAGATGAGCATAAGCTTAGAGGACTGGTCAGGGATGACGCAGGTACAGCCATCAGTCAAAGGTCTTGTGTGAATCTGAATAGGATTCCAGAAACAGTTCTATGATCGAATTTGGTTCAGACCTGTGTGAAAATGCAAAGGGGGACAGTTATTCAGAAGCTGAGGGTCAAGTGTAGTGGTGCACATCTGTAATCCCAGCAACTCAGGAGGATTGCAAGTTCAAGGCCAGCCACAGCAAATCAGCAAGGCCCTGAGCAACCTAGTGATACCCTGTCTCAAAATAAAAACAAAGAGGGCTGGGGATGTAGCTCAGTGGAAAAGAGCCCTTCATTCAATCCCCATACCAAAAAAATGAAAGAAAAAAAGAAAAAAAGAATTCAAATGATGTTTTTGTGTGTGTGTGTGTGTGGTGCTGGGATGAAACCCAGAGTTTCACGAGTTAGGTAAGTGGTCTTCCATTGAGCTCCACTCCCAGCCCGATTTTTACTTTTTTTTTTTTTTTTTGGTTTTGTTTTGTTTTGCTTTTAGATAGATAGAGAGAAAGAGAGACAGATATATATATATATATAGAGAGAGAGAGAGAGAGAAAATCAATTTTTATTGAGTTTTTCACATGGCTTTCATGCTCTGACACTTAGTTGTTTATGTGGGTCCTGGGGTTTGAACCCGTGTACTTGCGCATGCCACTAAGTGCCATAACTGCTGAGCCACCACTCCAGCCCCTGAATTTTTCGTTTTTATAGCATTTCTTTTTATGCAAATAAACTGATCAAATTTGGTAAAATTCCCATGCTTCTTTTGCCATCTTTCAAGTGCCTGGATGTGCCTCTGAACCAACGTAGCAATTGAGCTGTAATAAATTTCTGGGCCATGCCCATGGCTTGCCAGTCAAAAAACCTGGGGGAAGCATGAGCCTCCACTTAAAAGAAAAAAGACTATCTTTTATTATTTTTTAAATTAATAGACTTTATTATTTTTAGCCATTTCGGGTTTATAGAAAAGTTTCCATATACTATCCTTATCCCCTATTGCTAACATCTTGTATTAGTATGATAATTTATTTTTTTTTAAATTAAGAGTTGACTTGTTTTGCAATTATAAATACATATAAAGTAATAATATGATAAACATTTGATCATGAACCACAGTTACCCCCACATTGTCCTTACCCCAGTCTCTTGATTCTTCTATATTATGCCCCCCTTAAAATATACTTGACTATATATATATATATATATATATATATATATATATATGTATAAAGTTGTGAATTTTACAGAATTAAATGATTGCACACATAATATTTGACTTCTCAGGGGGGTAGAGAGTATGCTATGTTGTTGGTTGTCTCCCTAGATCTCTTCCTTATCTTCCTTCCTTCTCCCACCCCTCTGCCTCTCCCTCTCCTTCCCGTCTGCCCCCCCAACCCCCGCCTACATGTATGTCTATGGTTCCCCTAGATTATGTGTTGTTACGCCCTTGGTGGGTCTAATACATGAGTTTCGCTACCTTTCACCCAAGCCTGTGTTTAACCTCAGCCTCCACAAACGAGTGAAAATATTTGACCCTTGGATAATTTGTTATAAATGATAAATGCATATTGATACATTATTGTTAACGAAGTCAATAGTTTACATTAGGGTTCACACTTGGTGGTGTAACATTCTGTGGGGTTTTTTGCTTGTTCGTTGGTTCTGTTTTGTTTTGCGGTACTAGAATTGAATCCAGGGCCTCACACATGCTAGGCAACCGCTCTACCACTGAGCTACAACCTCAGCCCCCAATTCTGTGGGTTTTGACAAATGCATAATAACGTTTTCCCCATTCTAGTGTCATACAGAATCATTTGACCACTGTGCTCCACCTGTTCTCCCCCAAACCCTTGGCAACCATTGATCTTTTCATTGTCTCGCTAGTTTTGTCTTTCTAGAATGTCGTATAGTTAAAGTCACACACTACGGAGCCTTTTCAGATTGCCTTCCTTCACTTAGCAACATGCACGTAAGGTTCTTCCACGTCTCTTTGTGGTTGTTGGCTTACTTCTTTTTATTGTTAAATAATATTCTATGGTGTGGATGTACCACAGTTTACCCATTTACTTATTGGGGGGATGTCTGCTTGCTTCTAAGTTTTGACAATTATGAAGACAGCTGTTACAGACAATTGTGAGCAAGCGTTTCTGTGAACATGTTTTCGACTCCTGTGGATGAATTGAAGGGAGCCAGATCGCAGGATCAGGTAAGAATAGCTTTAATCTTAACACTTTCCATTCAAGAAATTGTCCCTTAATGTAAAATATTGAATGCAGTATATTTTATCTTAAAATATTTTGTTATGTGTAGTTTTTTTCTTTGATATGAATTTTTCCAGTTTGAAAATTCGTATTTGACATTATAATGTGAAACTAAAACTTTAAGGTCCATCCTGATTGTGGGAACATTTTTGTTTCTTAAAAATAGATTTTATTTTTTACAGCTTTTAGTTTACAACAAAATTGTGTTGAAAATACAGAGGATTCCCATATGCACCTTGCACTCACATTTCGTTTTTAACGGTATTTATGAAAATAAGTAGCCATGGGGCTGGAGCAGTGACTCAGCAGCTGGAGCGCAAGCCTGGCATGCACAAGGACCCGGGTACGAACCCCAGCACTGCATACACAACTAAGTATTGGAGAAACAAAGACCTGATGAAAAATAAATAAATTTGATTCTCTCTCTCTTTCTCCATCTCTCTCTCTCTCTCTCTTTTTTAAAGTAGTAATGAGGTTGTTAGTGAAAATGTTGATTTAGAAAAAACCCACAACTTTTACAATTCAAAAGTAGTAGGAGTTCATAGAAAACAAACAAACAAACTTGTAAACAAGTTTACACCACCTGAGTGGTGTAAACATCGTTTCTCTTGCTCCCTTCTCACTTCTCTTGCTCTGTCACCACTCAGTTCAGTGTATGGACATCATATTTCTATGCTTTGAAAAGCAAATTTGCACTTACGTAGTTTATTTCCTTTTTATATTGTTGTTTTTGCAAAAATGAAATCCTGTCATAAGCATTGTTCTGTAACATTTTCCTCTAAATATAATATAGACTTTCCAGCTTAGGGCATAAAAGGTTATTCTTTTAAATGACTGTATAATATTCCATAATCTATCCATCGACCTATGAAGTGTATTATTATGTGTCATGCTTTTCTTCTTAGCATGTCTTGTATGCAAATGTGTATGTATATATGCCTTATATAGAGAGATCTCTATTTTGTTTTACCATTCTTTAGCATTCCATGTGTTATGAACTGTATATTTGAGTCCCACTAAAATCCAAATGTTGAAACCCTTCCATACAATGGGATGGTACTAGGAGATAGAGCCTTTGGGTTAATTAGGCTTAGAAGTCTTGAGGGTAGAGTCTCAAAGATAGGACTAGTGTCCTTACAGGAAGAAAAAGATAAGAGCTCTCTTTCTTGGCCTTGTGACATGAGGGTGACACGAGAAAGCAGCTGTATCCAGACTCCAAGTCCATTGGTATCTTGATTTTGGACTTCCCAGCCTCCAGAACTGTGAGAAATGTCTGTTGCTTAAGATATATATATTTTTTTAAAGAAAGAGAGAGAGAGAGAGATTCGATTTTATTCAGTTTTTCATGTGGCTTTTGTTGCTCTGACACTTTGTTATGTACATAGTTCTGGGGTTTGAACTGGCATCCTCACTCATGAGCCAGGCAAGCACCTTAACCACTGAGCCACCATTGCAGCCCCTTAAGACTTATTTTTGATACAGCAGCTGCACTGACCAAGAGATCATGAGATCATTTCCTCCCTTTTTTCTGTTTCTGTTTAACCAACACACGTGTAACACTAAACGTGGATAAGTTACTCTTATAATGCTTTATAAATATTAGTTTTCATTTAATCATTATAACTACCCTAACTGAATAGGTATCAGGAGAATCCCCTTTTCTTAAGGAAAGTAAGGTACAAAAAGCTTCTGTAACTTGCTCAAGTTCACACAGCTAGTGAGTTGCAGAATAGATTAAGACTTTATTTTAAAAGGTCCTTATTGGTAGGCTTCAATTTTTTTTTTCTGATTCAGAAAGTGGTATAGTAAATAGTCCACGGGCACAGCAAGAAACTTGGAAAACAGAAGGGGAGAGGAAATCAGACCTAGAGGAATTGAGGACTGGGCAGGGCACGCTGATACCTGCATGGGTGCGTTATGGGGCAACCTACACAGAAGACACATACGTCTCCACAGCATCCCCGGCAGTGAGAACAGGTCATTGAGCCAACCAATGTCTGGAGGACAAGTTTAAAAGAAGTCAGCAAGAGCTGGCTGCTGGGAGATTTCAGTGTGGGAACTTGCTTATCAAGCCACAAGCTTGATAATGACTCAGACAGTCATTATTTTTCAATGGTTTGATTCAAAATATGAAAGAATATCACATATGATCAAATAGCACATTAATATGATTTGCTATACTTCCCTGGAAAATGCTCAGTATTTGCTGAATGTTCATCTATATTGAATCCAATCAAAGGCATTCTGAAGGAATATTTGCTGTTTACTTTTGATGATACTTTATAGTTAAATAAGAGAAAGGCTATGTTTTAGGATAATGAGCTAAGATGTAGAGAAAAGGAAACAAGCAGTTGAAAAATAAAAATCAGTAAGAATGGATAAAAATGAAAGTTGAAAGTTATAAAATGCCTTAGATTTGGTAAAACAAAAAGTAAACAAGGAATAAGTTTTCTCCCTAAAATGAACCAAATTTGAAAAGCTAGATTAGATTAATTTTATTTATTTTTTTATTTTTGGTACCAGGGTTTGAACCTGGGGGTGCTTAACCACGGAGCCACGTCAGCAGCCCTTTTTCCTTTTTATTTTGAGATGGGGTCTCACTAAGTTGCTGAGGCTGGCTTTGAACTTGTGATCCTCATGCCTCAGCCTCCAGATTGCTGGGATTACAGATATGCATCACCATTCCCACCAAGAATCTTTCTTTCTTTTTCTTTTTTTTGGTGGGGGGTGTCTTTTCCTTTTTTGGATCAAACCCAGGATTTCATGCATGCAACACAAGGCAAACACTTTACCACGGAGCTACATTCCAGCCTTCAAAATTAATTTTAGATTATGAAAACTGAATAGAATCCCTCAGAATAAAGTGTTAGCTGGGCATGGTGGTGCACATCTAGAATCCCAGCTTCTCAGGAGGCTGAGGCAGGAGGATCACAAGTTCAAGGCCAGCCTTAGCAAGATAGTGAAGCCCTAAGCATCTTATGGAGACCTTGCCTCAAAATAAAGAATAAGAGGAGCTGGGATTATGGCTCAGTGGTAGAGCACTTGCTTAGCATGCACGATCCCCTGGGTTCAATCCCTAGTACCACTCATACACAGACAAAACTAAATAATCAAGCAAATCCTCAAGACCACAGAAGTGGTTCTGGAATGAATGCTGTTAACTGCTAACTGGTTTATCAGAGTCCTTGTTGCATGGTAGGCATATCTTGTTCCTGGATGAGAACACTAAATGTTACAACAATAAAACTTTTCCCCAAAACTAAACTATATTTTTAAATTTTTTTAGAAATTCCAGTAGAAATATAAGGGTTTCAAGAGGTGGCAGATAGCTTAGAAATATAGAGATCTGTGAAGCAATAACAATTTGTGAAACAGGTCTAAATATGCCTACAAAGTATAGTCTGAAATTGAAGCACTTAAAGGTAGTGAGGAAAGGATGGACAGCGTCATAAGTAAGACTGAAATGAAAGATGGGCTCATCACGGTTTGGGGCTCATTAAGTTGCCAAATATATGTTTTTAAAATAAAAATTCCCACTGTTGGTTACAGAGTTCAGGAAATGGAACACTCTTAAGGTCTGGTTGGAGTGTATATTGGCACATTTCTGGAGGAAAAATAGGTAGATCTTAAATCTTTAACATACTTTATGAGCCAGGATTTCCATTTCGAAGAATATGTTCTCAAGAAATAATTGTTGATGTGGGCAAAGACTTAGTTTGTTATTTTAGTCACCTTTTATGCTGTTGCAACTGAAAGACCTGACAAGAACAACTTTAGAGGAGGAAAAGTTTATTTGGGGACTAACAGTTTCAGAGGTCTCAGTCCATAGACAGCCGGCTCCATGCCTCGGAGTGAGGTGAGAGTGAACATCATGTTGGAAGAGTGTGGTGGAGGAAGGTGGCTCAGAGCACTGCAATCAGGAAGTAGAGAAAGACTCCACTCTCCAGATGCAAAATATACACCCCAAAGCCACGCCCCAATAGCCCACCTCCTCCACTCCCAGATA
>PVKS010029192.1:0-25606 GCA_004027875.1 Aplodontia rufa
ATTCATTGGCTTGATCCTTATTTCTTTTTAGACTGAAATGATCTTGATTTCTGGAGGTATTGCAGCTTTCTTGACAGGTATGAGTACAGAAAACCAGCATGAAATGGTTATAGGAAGTCTGCATTGTTGCTAATATCACAAACAGATGAACCAATTCTAGCTGTTGCCTCCCTCTTGATGAAAAAAATCATCTCTCCATTTATTTGAGGTCTTATAACCAGTGTTTTCCATCACTGAAGCAAAGAGAAATACTATCTAAAGCAACTGCATTGGTCAAAGGCTTGCTGGAAACCCTATATTCTGTGGATATGGGGCAGCATCCTGGGCAGTCTTGGTTGGTGGAGCAGGATCCATACCACATGGAGCAGCAGTGGTACCCAGGGTCTGACTATAAGGAACTATGGTGCCCAGCCGGGTGGAGACAGACTGTGTGTGCAGGGTCAATGGGTGTGGTTGTTGTTGGGATGAGTGACTTCATATGTTGGTGAGGTTAGAGGAAAGCAATTTAAATGTTTGCTATTATTTTTTGGCCTCTTGGTGAAAACAGTAGGTAAAATTGGTGATAGTATGCTAATATTACTGAAAACAACAATGTTTCTGTGAGTTCTTCCCATATGTTATGCATATTGACAATCAATGTTCAGAATTAATGTGTATGACAGCCATTACTTTTATCAAAATAAGATATTGCTCCTCACACTATTAAATATTTGTTCATTAAAATTTACTCAGATTGGAAATAACAATGGACAGTATACATTGTTGGCTAAGAAAAATGCTTTTTCCATTAGAGAATGTGGAAAGACTAGTGATTCACAGGGAAATAGGTAGAATACACAAAATCATCTTGCTTCAACAGACAGGAACAGCAAGCCCTGGTGTGGGCACTATTTTGGTCACAATGAACAAATATTAAACCCAATATATTCCACCTTTTCCCAAGTAACTTAATTGACTGAAGCACAAGAATATTTATAGAAAAGTAGAAATATCTTGTGCTCAACAATGTAAAATTTGCAATGTATATAATTAATAAAAATTATAAGGCATGCAAATAAATAAGAAACTATGATCCATAATGAGCATCAAGAACCAGGCAACAACTGTAAGTAGTCAAATACGCATGCAATTAGAATTCCTAAAGGAGAGGACAGAGAGGTGGAGTTTAAAAATATTGAACAGTTAAAAATCCTCCAAATTTGGAGGAAGCCATAAACTTACGTATCCAACAAACTCAATAACTTCAAGCACAAGAAACATGATGAAAACTAAATCAAGGTGTAGCATAATGGCTGAAAACTAGCATTAAAGGGAAAAATTCTCAAAAGCAGCAAATAAAAAAGACCAACAACATTAAGAATGACAGCCAGCAGAATTCTTACTGGAAATCTACTTGGTAAGTAAGAAGCAACACTGGACAGCACGGCAACACTGTTTACAGTTCAAAACTAACCAAATAAATAAATGCAACTTGTCAGCCTAACATTCTATATTTAGTGAAAATATGTTTTAATAAATGAAGCTACATACAAGATATACAAGAGTAGAAGTAGACATAGGCATAGATACATAAATATATGGGAGGTTGTTTATTAGGGGAAAGGCTGGCTTGAAAAGGGAGGCTGAGTCCCATCCCATGATAGGCCATCTGAAAGTCGAGGATCCAATTATGTTGGTATATGGCTTAGTCTGAGATCAAAAGCCTCAGAGCGAAGGGAGCTGATGGTGTGAAGACCAGTCGAGGCCAAAAGTCCAAGAAAATGGGAGGTTGCTAGTATGAGACCTGGAATCCAAAGACTAGAGAGTCTGGAGTTCTGATGTCCAAGGACAGAAGAGTATCTTAGGGGAAAGAGAGAGAGAGAGAGAGAGAAGAAAGAGAGAGAGAGAGAAAGAGAGAGAGAGAGAAAGCACCTTTCCTCTGCCATTTTATTCTCTCTGGGTCCTTTAGCCCATTGGACGGCACTACCTACTTTGCGGGTCATTCCCCTACTTAGACCACCTACTCCCTTGCCAGAGTTCTGCAAAAACACTCTCATAAACAAATCAAGAAATATAACCTTTACCAGCATTTTGTCTAAATTTCCCTTAATACAGTAAGTTGACACCTAAAACAAACCATGATAGTACTCATAAATACTTACATAAGAAAGAGTAGAATACCTAAAAATCATTGTCACTGGGGCCAGAACTAGAACCTGGATTGTACCTTGAATTAAAAAGAGTGAGGTGGTGTCTTTCTATCCCCTCCATAGCCGTGCTAGAGAAAGCCAAAGAAAAAGAAGTTTTCAGTAAGACCGAGACTCTCATTCTGCAATATGAAAAGGTTTCATGTGTGAGAACATAAACCCATGTGTTTAGGTTTCAGAAAAATTTATTCATCAAATCAGTAATCAGCAAGATCTCAAATGGGTTATCAAGGCAGTGAGTAGAAGAAGATGAGGGTGTTAGATTTATCAGGCAAAGATTTTAAAGTATCTGTGATAAACATTCTTCACTGTCTTATTATGAACACTCTTGAAACAAATAGAAGATGGAAAGATTCTCAAGAAATAAAAATGTGTCAACCAAGAAGCAGTGATATAAGGATGAATCAAATGGGCATTTTAGAATTGAAATACAGTTACTGGAAAGAAGTCCAGCAGATAAATCCAACTGAAGGATGGTAAGGAAAGAGAAAACTCAGTGAACTGGAGGTCATAAAAATAAACTACTCAATCTGAAAAACAGGGAGAAAGGAGGATGACAAATTGAACTGAGAGGCCTCAGGGATTTTTAGGACATAACAAAAGATCTAATGCTCATGTCATCAGAGCTGTGGAAGGTGGACAAAAACAACGGACAGAAAAAATACGTAAAAGAGAAACCTTCTGAGATCTGACAAGGAACATATATGCCTGAGTAAACCTTAAGTAGAGCAACCTCAGAGAGACCGTTTCCATAGCCTATCAATCAATGAAAGCTCTGAAAACTAAAGACAAATTCTTGAGAAGCAGAGAGAGATAAATGAAGGGTTAGTCGTAGGTGAGAAACCATGCAAAGAACAACAGATTTCTTATCAGAAATCAGAAAGTCAGAAGAAAGCAACACAATATTTTTCAAGTATATTTTTCAATATACTTTAGGAATAAAGAGGAAATAATGGCATTTTCTGATGAAGACAGACTAAGAGACTCTGCTAACTGAAAGACCTAACCCCAAATAATGGTTAATGAAAGTGCTCTAAACAGGAAGGAAATGGCAAAAGAGGGAATGCTGGGACATTAGAGAGGAAGAAAATTTAAGAAAGAGTAAAGGGGTCAATTAATTAACGATCTCCTCTTGTGTGTTCCTAATTATTTTTGACAGTCAAAGCAAAAAATTTAACACTAATGCAGTTTCTCAGCAGGTGTACAGAATATATTTAAGGTGTCTCTCTCATACTGAGGAGGGTAAAAGCGCACAGTGGTGTATCTTCTAAGCTTCACTCAAACTGCTAAGATTGCTACTGAACACCAGTGATGATGTTCTTATATCTTATATCTTGTGGGTACAAATTTGAAATCCTATGACCACTCTGGAAAATCATTTGATGGCTTCTTTAAAACATGCACATACAGGAACTGGAGCGGTGGCTCAGCGCTTAGGGTGCTTGCTCAACATGTGCAAGTACACGGGTTCAAACCCCAGCACCCACGTGCACAACTAAGTGTCAGAGCAACAAAGGCCATGGGAAAAACTCAATAAAAGTTGATTCTCTCTGTCTCCCTCTCACTGTCCTTCTCTCTTTAATAAAAAATTAAAAAAATGCACATACACTTTTCATTCAACCTAATGTTTTGGTACACTTATCTCAAATAAATGAAAATTTCTGTTCATATAAGAACTTGTAGATGAATGTGCACAGCAGCTTTAATTATGATCGCTCAAAACTGAAGACGAACCATACGTCCCCACAATAGGTGAATGTTTAGGAGCCTTGCTGCACCCTGAAGCACAGCACTCTACCGAGCAATCAAAAGTGTGGTGCACACAACAGCTTGAACAAGTCTCAGCGGCATGATACCAAGTGGAAGCAACCAAACTTACGACACTGCATTGGGCTTCATTCATATGACTTTGTCAAAAATAACAGAGCATTAAGCGTGGAGAAGAGACTTGTACTTTACAGGGATTAAGGTTGGCTTGGTGAGGAGAATCCGGTGAAGTGCAATGGCTGTGGCAGTTAAGAATTAACACAAGAAAATGGAAACCCTGAAGTCTTCCTAGAGTAGAAAAAAAAGCATCACAAGAAAGATTTGGGGATGGTAGGTCAGGGCTGCATCTCGGTTGGTGTGAATTCACATGAATATGCACATGAACCCAATGACATGGAACTGTACACATGCATTTCACCAATGCCAATTTCCTGGTTTTGATTTTGTGTTACAGCTATGTAAAATTGGAGGGAACTTGGGATGGGGTATGTGGAACTGCCTGCAACTTCATATAAATTCACAGTTATTCCAAAATTTAAAAAAGTTAAAAAAAAGCAAAACTTTAAAAATTTTAGAAAAATTGTCCTTAGTGAACCAAAATCCTCCTTAAACAAAACACATGTAGGCTATCTAATACATAATTAATACATTTGATTATATTAAAAATATTTACATATCATTAAAACATGAAAATACAAGTTAAAAGTTGGGAAGATCTCAATAAATACAATGAATGAAACCAATTAGTATTCAGAATAATTTTTTAAAAAAATTTCTGAACACCTTTATGGAAATTGTAAGCCACACAATGAAAACGTGGGAAAAGCCATGAGTAGTCAGCACATAGAAGATAATGTACCTATTTCTAATGTATGAAAAAAATAAAAATAGTGGTGATAAAGGAAATGCAATTCAAAATCATAATCTTATCCCATTTCTTATTAATTTGATTTACAAAAGCTTGAAAGTGTTCCCTTATTAAGGACTGGGAAAAGTTATTATGCCCTGCTGTTAGGTTTGCAGATAAGTGAACCTTATCTGTAAAACAGGTTATTGTTACTTTCTAGGACTAGATAGTGCATATCCCATGACACAGGAACATACAGCTATCTAACAGAAAGTCTTGTGCACAGTACAGAGCATGAGACAATACATAGCACATTGACACTGATACAGAAATGCTGGAAATAACTGAAATGCTCATTTCATTGTATGATAAAGAGAATATATCTTTGGTCTAAATTGAGAGCAGAATAACTAGGATAATTGAAGATTATTCCAGGATTGGTTGAAGATTGGTCAACATGAAATCAAACCAGAGGAAGATTTTATTTCTAGCCTATACGTGTGTGTGTGTGTGTGTGTGCACGTGCACAGACACACACATATATTGCCAAAAAAACCCTTATTTATTTAAGCCCCAGTCTGAAGTACTAAGTAAAAATTGACTCTGAAGTTAGATTTAACATTTTAAAAAAATAAACATAAACGGAAAACCCAAAACAAAATAGAGGACATATGCCCTGGAGTGGAACTGGTCGCTTTCAGTTGTTGTCAATTCAAATTCATCAGTTCTTGAAGTTTGTACCAGTCTGGGTGGGATTCCAGCTTGGGAAACCCACAGTGGAACTTTTTTTCCCCAAAACTTTTGGTTTACTAAAAAATTGAGTTTAAAAATGTTCAGAATAATTATACAGGCTTACTCAATAATTAATGATTCAGAGTTGTCGAAATGTCATTTAAATTCAGAGTTGAAAATGAAGTTAGAGCTAGTCAATTATTTTGTTATCTCATCATAGATAAAATAAAAAAAGCTATCTGGTTAGAATAAAATTATACCACTCATAAATTGTTGAGTGAGCAAAAGATAAGTTAAAAATGGCAACACTAATAGAATATGATTATTTTGGAGTTAAAAAGGGCTCCCACATATCTCACAGTCTCTTGATCCATGACTAATAGATTTGAAATCACTGCCAGATACTACTTAGGATGCCAGGAGTGGTCCAGTAAATCACACCACACCAAGAAAATAAACACAATAACAAAAATGAAAGTCAGGGATGATAGCTTCTCTCCATATAAGCATTAAAACTTAATATTTCTGTTTCTGGATTTCTGGGATGAAAATGATTATATAAAACAAAAACATCCAAATGATCAGCCTAGATGGGGTCTGAATTTTATCTGGGTGGACAGGCGATAGTGTCACTCAGAAATAATGGTGCAGAGCTGACATATTGCATCTGAGGGAGATGCTACTGAGAATTATATTATTTGTTTGGGAAGAAATAATGTACAATTTATCTTTTGGGCTGCAATTTTTTATGTTTTGGAAATGGTCCAGGATATGAAAAATAATTCCAAGGGTGAATTCTAATGTGAGTTATTAATTAGACAGCAGGTTGTCATCATAATTGTTCTGAATTTAAATGTTATTTACAAGAAAAATTAAACTTAAAAAAATTAATTGAAATGGATCTCTCCAATTCTATTCCATTCTGATGCTCTTGTTCTTATTTTAATCCAGCAGGAGGTCACAGCAAGATGCTACAATTTTGCATTTCATTTGGCTTGAAAAATTAGCTAAACGACAATTAAAAAATTTGTGCATTCATAATACAAATGCCACATTTCAGCAACTCAGTCTATGCTAAATTGTGGTTCCCTCTTAAGGTTTACTACTATAGTCAGGCTCAGGCTGAATATGCCCGAGTTCAGTTTGAGTAAATTCAGGATGGAACAGAGGGAATAAGACTGGGGGTGTGGGACATTGAGTCTTCATGTTCCACTATATGTTGAGAAATGGTGATTTGATTCTCTAGCGTAGTGCCTCTCAAAACGTTTCATTGAAATTTAGATAAACAGAACTGAAGTGTGAATTTGTGACAACCGATTTAGTGTTTAGTTCATTTTTAAATTCACCTTTTCACTCTGTAATATATGGTTGGTTGAATGTAAAAATATTGTTATAGGGCTGGAGTGGTGGCTCGGTGGTTACAGCGCTTGTCCGGCATGTGCGAGTACACGGATTCAAACCCCAGCACCCATGTACACAACTAAGTGTTAGAGCAATGAAAGCCATGTGAAAAACTCAATAAAAATTGATTCTCTCTGTCTCTTTCTCTCTCACTGTCCTTCTCTCTTAAAAAAATATTGTTATAGCACTGATACCAGTTTGAGCAATTGCAGTCTTTCTCCAAGTCATTCAGTAAGTGAGACACTGTAGATTTGAGCCTAAGAGCAGGAGAGAGGATAGGTTTCTGGGTAAAGTCACATTTCAGGAGTATGGTGGAGACTGTGAGGAACAGTTAGAGAGATAAGGGAAAATGCCAGAGAATGAATTCCAGGAAGAATGGGAAGGGATCAGCTAAATAATTGATCCAGATAAATCAGAGATAGTGAGGAAGGCAGGAGCTGACCTGAGGTCACTGAACTTGACAATGAGGATATCCTTTGGGCTTGTAGAGTGATTTTGGAAAAAGAAATTTCAGCGGGGTGTGGTAGAAGTAAAATCCGGTTGAACCTTCTCTAGTGGAGTTTAAAGATGAAGTGGAGGCAAAGAGGAGCTTAACGGAGCGATAGACCCAAGTTAACATGTGTAGCAAATTGACTACGAATACAATAAATATAAAAGTCAGGTACATTTAAAAATTTTTTTTATTTGTTTGACGTTGTCTTACATATTGGAGGGAATTGCTGCTACATAACCATGCATACATGGATATTGACATAATGAGATAGTAAATGAAGGCTGATCTGAGTTCAGGATCTATCCCCCTTCATCCATTCCCCAAACTCATGTCTCCTCTGTAATCACCCCATACTATAATTTGAAACAAATGTATACATGCATATTAAATTCAGGTTCACTTTTATATTGGTAGCAAAGGATTAAAATGAGTAAATAGTTTCATGACATATCAAATACTAAGAAAAAACTAGCAAAAGAAATGCCAGATATATAACAACATAGTAAGCGCTTATATATCAGGATCATTGGTGTTCTTCATTTAAATTGAGAAGACAATTCTAAAATTAGATAGAAGATGTGTTCATGAGGAGCAACAAGAGGATGAGGATACAAAATGCAAGAAATTCTTCTCTGATTATTCCTATCTTTTCCTTAAAGAAAACAGCAATGACACCTTCTTAGGAGGGAGGAAACTGCTTTCCAGAGTCCAATCCCTGCTCCTTCAGCAGCCACCCATTCTCACCTGCTTAAATATCAACCTCCATCCCTGCTGCCAGATCATCTTCTGGTTCCTCAGCCCTGTCACTGAAGTCCTGAGGTGCTTGTCACAGTGGCCTGCTCCACTCTTAGAGAAGCCTGGGGATTCTTGTTCGTGGCTTATGTGGGGGAGTGTTGCTCCTCCATCCTCTTTTGTTATCCCTGTCCTGCCTCCTTACCCCGCTCCTGGAGTCAAGGTTTGGGCTTTCCATTTAGCCCCCTCCTGTATGCAGTCCGTCAACACCTCTTTCCACACCTGCCACAACAGTGCACCTTCCTTTTTGCTGCGTACCAATGACACTTGAAACATTCTCTAAATTAAGGAAATTTCTGCATTGAACACCATCACCATAAGTCCGTGGACCAGCCTAGAAAAGGGTGTACTGATGGCAGCCTGCTTCCCTGAGAAGGTGGGCCAGGAAGCTCTCCACACAGGAGCCTTCCTGGAGAGGTGAGCCAGGGCGAATCGGATATGACTCAGTGAGGATTTAAATAAAAGGGTTGTCACAACATTGAGAAAAGAACTTCAGGAGCAGAGCTCTGTGGGGAGAAAGCCCCCCTGGCCTGGTGTGGATCTGATAGCAGCATTTCAGTTCTGCTCTGAGCCTCTGCGCCTCCCCTGCTTGAGGCCTCTACAGTTAATGCCAGCACATGACATGGCCACCATGAGTGATCCAGGATTGTTAAAGGAGCAGCCTGAAAGCCCTGGAGCTCTTCCAGTTTCAAGTGAGGCAGGAGTCACTTGTCGAATGGAAGGGCTGAGTATCATGTGATGTATCATTGGATGTCACAGGGCCACACTTCCTTTTTTCTTTAGCTTTTGATTAATTTACTATTTATTAGGTGATAGTATAACAGAAAATTGATAACGTGAGAACAGACGATCTATTCATACAGTTCAAAAACTACGTGTAAAAGATGCCTTTGTCCCCCGACTTGCCCATTTTATAGCCCCAATTGCTCCCCTCATGCATCCATTGTGCTTGCATCACTACTGCAGCTGTTTCATTACAATTTTTCTGTGACTTTGTAGAGATGTTGACCATAAACTGTAATTTTGTCATCCTTTCACCTCCATGCTTGATATAGTCCCTCTCCCAAATTGTGCTCAGTAAATCTTGCTGAATGACTGACTGAATATATGGATCCCCAAATTCACTACTGAGAACTAATAGCCCTGTTTAACAGCTTCCAACTTAAGGAAACTTCTTTTACTGTCTTGTTCAAAGCCATGGTTTTAAGAATCTCATTTATACCATTTTTTTCTCCCCACAAGCCTTATAGAAGGGTAGGTTGAAGGACAAGCAGTGGATGTTTTCTTTGCTCCAATGAATGGATTAGACTTTGCCTGGCCTCACAAGCACCCTCTGCTATCACCAGGCACGGGAAGTACAAGTATGGTCAGAGCACATGGTCTTCACTGTCTTCACTCAAGGAGCCCCATGGGACAGGTGCTTGCTGGGTTCTACGACTGCGAAGCTGAACAGAGGGCATCTTCCCATTGAGAACTGCTCAGCTCTTCCTATACAGCCCTGCCGTCTTCCCCATAAAGAGCAACAGAAATTGCATTGTGGGAGCGCAAGTGGGATGACTAGGGGCAAAAATCATGCCAGATAGGGCTTTTTGAGCAGAATTCTTTTTTTTTTTTTTTAAAGAGAGAGGGACAGTGAGAGAGATAGAGAAAGAGAGAAACAACTTTATTGAGTTTTTCACATGGCCTTAGTTGCTCCAACACTTAGTTGTGTACGTGGTGCTGGGGTTTGAACCCAGGTCCTTGTGCTTGCTAGGCAAGCGCTGAAACCGCTGAGCCACCGCTCCAGCCCCATTGAGCAGAATTCTTAATTTTTAAAATTCATTTTTAAATGAGAAATACTAATTGTATATATTTATGGGATGCGATATGATGTTTTAATCTATATAGTAGAAAGATTAATCAACTGAATTAGCATATCCATCACTTCACCTATTATTTTTTTTTCTTTGTATTAAGAACATTAGAAATCTGTTCTTTGATAGAGGCAAGAAGAAGAAAAAAATCTCTCTCCTGAAGATGCAGAGGCAGAAAGGATATCATGTTAGGGGATGTCTAGAAGAAATTTCACAGTTTTAAAAATAAGTTTAATAGACTACTGGCAAACAGAATAAAATGGAAACAATTCAACTTCCTCTGCGGAAGACTGTGTAGGTATGTAAGTGTGTGCATGTGTATGTGCACATAGTTGCAAACAGCTCCATGATGGATGATTTCAGTTTGTCTTCTTCTTAGCTAAAATCTGCTGTTTTTAGTTTGGTATTTGTATCTCCAGGTGAGGCTGCTGCAAGCTGGATCCTTACAGTCAAATTTTACTTCTAAATACAGTGTTTTGATGGAGCACCGCTAGTAGCATTATCTCTATCCCTACTTTTATTGGGACTTATAACTTTATTAGAAGAATCTTGAAAATATGCTTGAAGTGAGTAGTGGGGGCCAGACACGTAGGAGGCACTCAGTGAATTTGAAGATGGTCTAACCATGTCTAAAGCCCTTGGCACTCATCTGTGCCCACTGACTCAGTGAAGTAGTTCCTCAAGCTTACTTAGCTCATTCTGGGGCTACTTAGTGTCAAAATCCAGGAGCCCAAACCCATGGTTTGCAATTATACCCCATGATTTTTACATTATTTATTTGTTCACAGGTGTTTATTGAGTACCTTCTGGGTACCAGGCCATTACGTTCACCCATAATTTTTGACACTGACCCAGGCCACAATCAAATGAAAGTGCAAGAAACAGTCACAAGTGAATAATTCCATTGTTAGGGGCCTTCTCAGGCATTAATTACATCCCTAACAATCTCCCAGAGACATTTGTTTTCCTAGCATTACTCACAGTCTTTCAACTGTAGCAGCATGAAGGCAGTGATTGGTGCATAGTTCCCTGTACCTATTTAAGAAATTGCTCATGATTTTCAAGATAAAATCAAATATAATAAGATAAAATAATAGTCCATTCTGCAATATTATCCTGCACAAAACAAATGTTAACTATCTATATGGAGTGAGTTCTAATACCATTTAATTTGCTTCTATAGACCAAACTTTCATAGGTAAGCTTTTTTTTTTTTTAGTACTTGAGAACGAACATGGGGCCTTGCACATACTAGGCAAGTGCTCTGCCACTGAGCTAAATCCCCAACCCCAGTTCATCCTAGTCTTTAGCAATGTTTTCAATAATGTACAAACTCCAACTGGGTGCAGAAGAGAAGATTTAGTTGTCTTAAGAAGGCAAAACAACACCTGCTGATTAGCTGAGGCACGAACTGCTTTGTGATTCACAAAGGTGATCTGCTGGCAGATGAGAGAAACAATAGGAAAAGGTGAGTTCCTGCCTATTCTGCAAACAGCATTGCTCTCAGGAGTGCCAACAATTAGAGGATCACTTATAAAATATAAAGCAATTTAACGTACTAATAATTTGTTTTCATGCAAAGCACGGTTATTTGATTGTCTTGTTGCCCTGCCTTTCTTTGCATGTGTTCATGCAAGAGTTTGAACACCAGTGCAGATCAGTTAGCAATTGTGTTTGGTTCATGAAGAGAATGATTCTTTTTCCTGCTAAGGTTCAGAGTAGAGTTCTGCAAACTGAAGGAAGAGCAGGTTGCACAGCACCTCATGAGTGGCTTGGGTGATTCAAGCACCAGTGTATTGGTGTCTGGGTTTGAGTCTTCAGCTTTCTTCTGCCATGAGTGGGATCTGTGAGCAGCCACGGGTGTAGTTAAGTCCTCAGCATCCTTGCTTCTGAGTGGGATGCTGCCTGCCGGCTACAGGAGCGTCTGTTAGTTGCTGGCATCCTTTTTGAGCTGTCTCTGCCATCACTGGCCACTTTCCTATGTGTCTGCCCCCTCCAGGGTATCCTCAGTAGTCCCCCTGTGCTCCAAGGCTATCTCAGGGCCAGCAGAGCACAAACACCTGGTTTACATATCATGAAGGACGTACAAAGCCAGCGGCACTGAAGACAGACAGTCACAGGGTGTTTGAATGGACTTTGGTCATAGCAAAGGCCCGACCAGAGACTATGACAAGCTTTCTGCTCCTCGGGCAGCACCTTTTGGCCAGACAGTGGCTTAGAATGGCCAGAGCCAAGAACACCAAAGCCTTACTTTGGCCACACTAGTCTACATTATATTTTTTCTTCTGTGCTCTGAAGAATCTTTCCTGAACATTGCTGCTGTGGCCTGTTTCACCACCCAGAAAAAGGGGTCTGGTCACACTCACGCAGGCTGTACAGATGGCATGTTCTCCTTGGCCTCATTCAACAGAGGTTAAAAAGTCATGTTCTCTATGATTCTTGACTTTTGGAGAGAAATCTGTACTGGTAAACAATTTAGAAGTCAAGAGGTTAAATAATACTGGCAAAAAAGAAAATAAAGTCAAGAATAGATTTGCATGAGTTGGGATTTTTTTTCAGTTTCTTTCCCCCCTAAATAATATAGGCTACATGTTCATAAACATACGTTGAAATCCTTACTCCTAGTGTGATGGTATTGTGGGGTGGAGTTGTTGGGGTGATTAGCTCATGAAGGTGGAGCCCTGTGAATGGGATTAGTGCCCTTATGAGAGACATGGGAGAGATGGATTTTTCACAATGAGAGGACACAGTAAGGTGTACGTCTACAAATCAGAAGAAGAGCCCTTATCAGGATTTGAGTTGGTCACAACTGAGATTGTACTTTCAGCCTTCAGAACTGTAAGGAACTGGTTTCTATGTTAAGCACCCAATCTATATAATATCTTGCTAGAGCCTGCTAAGACACCCACAGAATTCAAACTTTAATTGAGTATAGTAGTTGGATACAATTCGTAAAGAATCAAAATGCAACACTTATTGGGTATACGTTTCTATATGTGTTTTCCAGAAACCCTGCACTTCAGAAATGCTCCCCTTCAAAATGAAGGAATTGACAGCAGAGAGATGAGAATTCTCTTGGGATCATAGCCAAACATGGGTGGGTCTTGTATTTCAACCCTGTGCCAAGTAATGAATAGTTCCACTTCGATTCTGTGAGAGGTCAGAGATACCAGCTAGTGGCTTGGATAAGGTAGCAGGCTGGTCATGAGGTGGGCAGCTTTGGGTTGAGCAGCAATGACACAGCCTCTGGGAACTTCTGTAGGTCTGGCCTGGCTGGTTGGCTGTTATAGTTCTATCCTTGATGAAAAAAACTGCAGGAAGGAATTAGAAACTTGGATGACTTTGCCAAAGAAGCCATAGTTCTGTTCCCTAAACTGGCCACTTCTCAGCCCCTGTGTGGGCATGGACTGAATGTTGATACTGCAGTCTCATTGGACAAGAGTAACCTTCAATTCCCACGTGCCCTGCACTTCTGGGGCGATGGGCACCTGGGCTCCATGTTCCCACAGTAGGGGCCTGAGTGAAGAACTATGGGCACACATGGGCACAATTTCCACATCACCTGCAAAACGCCCTTTCCAGCAACTCATTGCAAAACTTCTGGGAAGGGAAAAACACATCCAGTCAGATGTGAGATTGATAAATTAGTTGAATAAGTATGGGTCATGAAATCATAATGACAAGGAACGAAAAAAATAGAAAAATAAGATTAGAGTGCTAAGATTGAATGCAGGTAGAACAAAAACAAAGTCATTATAAAGTCATATTTTCTCAAACTTTTGGCCTGTATCCAGGTGTTTTCAGTGAGCTGAATGGGCTCTAACAGAGCCAGTTGGAGGCCTGTTGGGGTTGAGCCATGGCACAATGATTCCCAGCCAGATGGTGGCCCCTAGGGGAGGCAGCTGAGCACTCGTTCAGCCTTTCCTCTGCACAGTTGGAAGAGAGCAAGCACGAATCCTAGGGCGGTGACACCGACTCCATTGGTGGAAACTGAGGTGACCTCACTACATATTGCACCAAGGAAGCAGCGATTTTATAAATAGCACGACTGGTGAATGCCACAGTGCATGCCCCTCTCTGAGGTCTTACAGTGGCCTGGGAACCACTTCCAGGTGAATCCAGGCTGACAGCCACTGCTCCCCCTCTGCAGAGCTGTGGGTGACCGTGCAGTGTGCTGGAACTCATGGGTGAGGGGAGGATTGCCTGTTCAGACTTCTGCACCTCTGCCCATGGGCCCTGCTCTCGCAGGAATGCTGCTTATTTCTCACTTAGCAAATGTTTGCTGTCACTTATCTCCAACTCAGTGGCTCCTTTTCATCCTACCACATTCAGGGCATCCTCGTGAACTTAATCACTTGTACTCTGAAGTTGTTCCCTCTTATCTGCCCTTTCACGTTCCACTTTTTCCATTAATTACCCATGGTTAATCATGGTCTGAAAATATTAAATGGAAAATCCCCCCAGTAAACAATCCACTAATTTTAAATAACTTTTATTACAATATCTTGTTATAATTGTAGCTATTAATGTTAATCTCTCTCTCTCTCTCTCTCTCTCTTTTTAAGAGAGAGGGACAGTGAACAAGAATGAGAGAAGGAGAGAAACAATGTTATTTAGTTTTGCATCTGATTTTTGCTGCTCGGACACTTAGTTGTGTACGGGGTGCTAGGGTTAAAACCTCGTGCATGCCAGGCAAGTGCCGTAACCACTGAGCCACCACTCCAGCCCTGGTGTAAATCTTTTACTGAGTCTAATTTACAATGTAAGTATGTACATATAGAAAAAGTATTACATGCATAAATATAGGGTTTAATGCTGAGGTTTTAACTATTTATGGAATGTCCTAGAATGTATCCCCTGTGGATAAGAGGAAACTACTGTAATTTTACCCTTTGCATATATCTTTTAAAAAATAGGTACCATTTATCCAGAACTTGCTATAGGAAGACATAGTGCTAAGCACTCTGCTCATATTATTTTATTAATTTTTACAATACTTTCACATGGGTATTTTTCTCATTATCACCATTTCACAAAGAGGCAGGTAATGCCAAGTTGTGCACCTCCCATGGTCATGCACACAGGATGAATCAGAGCCAGAATTCAAACCAAAGCAATCAATGATCTCACTTACTTATGAAATGTCAAAAAATATACAGAACTTATAGAAAGGAAGAACAAGGGTGTGCCAAGGACTACAGAAGGGGAAATGGGAGGGTGTGTGTAAAATGGTGCTAACTTTCAGGTAGAAGATGAATGAGTTCTGGAAAAACTAATGTACTGCAGCTTGACTGTGGTTAATAATAATGTACGGTACACTGGAAATTTGCTAAAATTGTGCATCTTAAGTATTTTCACCCCTGCCCCATAGCAGTTCTGTGAGGTGATGGATATGCTAATTAGATTGATAATGGTGATCTTTTTACAGTGTATCCATAAATCAAAACATCATTTTGTACACTTTCAAAATACACCATTTTTATTTGTCAATTATACCTCAATAAAACTGGGAAAATACTATAAACTCAAACCATGTGATTCTAGAGATGAAATGCTTTACCATCATCCTGCCTACTCCCATCTTTACATCTCACCCCAGCCCACTCTCATGAATCTGGGGTCAGCCACCTCCTAAAATTTGAGAGCAGACAATCATGTAGCTGAGAAGACTCAGTGGCTTTGACCTTCGCAAAGCAAGGACTTTCTTCTTCTAGTGGTTCTCCAATCTCACCTTTGCCAGTGAGAGGGCAGTCTAGCAAGCTCTTCAACATCTTTCTGGCTGGCTGTGTGTGTGACTTGTGGCCCCACTCTACAGGAGGCAGAGTACCATCTTAGAATTGTCCCTGGAGCTGACTGTGTAACAGAGCCCAAAGGAAACTGCTTCCTTCTGGTATCATTGATGCTGCTTGTCAAGACTCATTCCCAAAGGGACTGGGGAACAAAATAAAAAAGACTTTAGAGGGTGGGGGTGGAGGCAGTATTCTGTTAACTGCTTGAGTATAAGGTGAAAATCAAATAATAAAATAATAGCAAAAACTGATAATTCTGTCTGTGTGCTAAGTATTGTGTCTGTAGTGTACAATGGGGCACACAATCTTCATGGTAGCCATTTACTGTATCATTTGTTCCCGTTTTATAGATGAGAAAACTGAGGTTTAGAGATTAGGCAATTTGTCATTATTTAAAAGGTTAGGGGATGTTAGAGCACAAATGATTATGACTACAATGCTGAACTGATGGCTGTAGGATAAAAAGGGAGCCACTGAATTGTGGAAGACTCTTGGAAAATTAGGTTGCTCTAATTTTAAAGTCCACAGTTTTGAAATGATTGGAAAATATCTTCATTCATTCATTCTGACTTGGTCTTTCAGGCTGTCATAACAAATACCATAAATGGGATGGTTTATAAAGAAGAGAAATTTATTTTATACAATTCTGGAAGCTGAAAATCCAAGATCAAGGTACTGGAAGATTTGGTGTCTGGCAGGCATTGCTTCCTTGTTTACTGATGATACCTTGTGGAATGTTCTCACATGGTAGAAAGGACGAGGGAGCTCTCTGGGATCTCTTTTATAAAGGCACTAATCCCATTTGTGAGTACTCTATTCTCATGACTTGATCACCCCCCAAATTGCTACCTTCTAATACCATTTCCTTGGGTGTTAGGATTTCAGCATATTCATTTTTGAGGACATGAACACTGAGACCATAGCACATTCCTTCTACAAGATATGGACTTGTAGCAGACTCCAAGACAAATGTATCTGTCCTCAAAGAAGCATCTTCTGGGAGCATGGGGGGATGGGTGGTAAGACACCTTGGAAAGCTGTTATAGGCTGAACACGTGTATAGTTCAGGGATGATTTATAGGAGAAGGTATCCCCAAATGACTGGGGGGGGGGGCAGAGAGGATGGCAGGATGACTCCCAGCAAAAATCTCCAATTGGGATGAGACTTGATCTGGATTGAGCAAGAGCAAGAAGCATGGGTGAAAAACATAATAGACCCTGAGTTCCTATGAATGGAGCTGCCCTTAGTGGGAAGAGGGTACAGTATTGGGCAAAAATTGGGAACCAGGGCCCATAAGCAGTTGGCCACACCATGCTGTTCTATTATCTTCTTTTTTTTGTTGTTGTTGTTATTGTTATTTTACTTTCTTTTTCTCTTCCAGAGCTGGAGATTGAACCCCGGGCCTTGCACATGATAGGCAAGTGCTCTACCCCTGAACTACATTCCCAACTCACCAACCTTGATTAACCAACAGATTCATATACAAGTCTAGATTTTTCTTTTTCTATACTAGGAGGTCAGTTATGTTGGGCTCACATGTATGGATAGCCATTGGTCAGAGGGTCCTTGTCTGCTTACATCAACCTGAATGGTCCCTGACATTTTCTGTACAAGAGCCAATCATTTGTCAATCTGCTATTTACCACTTTTAAAAACCATTTAATAGACACTTAAGGAGCAGACTTGGGAATATAATAAATTTTGGTTCCTTTAAATTCAATATATATTTTCTAATCCTTGAGTGAATTATTTTCAAAAAACAATGACTGTGATATTCCACTTATTGTTGTAAACTTAGGCAGATCTAGAGGTTACTTGCCATATTCATGAGTAATAGCTCAAGAATTACTGGAAATTACCCAGGCTTTATGCCATAATTAAGAGGTAAATGATTTATCACTTGATAACTCAGTGTCAGTCACTTTCTTTGTAATCGTAATGCAGCAAGTAAACAAAATAAATAGAAGGTAGACAAGTAGAGTGAAAGAAGGGGACCTGGGAGAGGGACGTGGGGAGAGAAAGGACAAGTACTGAGGAATGAAATGGAGCAAATTATACCACATGCATTTATGAATATGTTGCAACGAAGCCCACTCTTATGTATAATTATAATGCACTAATAAAAGCATACTAAAAAGAAAAAATGTGGAAAATGCCATATTCTGGATGGATAATTGGAAATAGCCTATGGATTCAAATTGGGTAATATGAGATTTTAATAAAGAAAACATTGATAATGGATGATGTAGTTATGATGTCATAAAGCTTGATTTACTACAATGAAAGATGATTTTGTTTTGGGAAATCAATGAGTGATTCACCATGTTAACATTACATAAGAGGGATTGGTTATTGTTTTTAATCAATGGAGAAAAAGTTTGAAAAAAATTTCAATGTCTATTTATGATAAAACTCATAGAAACTAGGAACAGGATGAAACTTCCTTTATTGGATAAAAAGAACTTAAGCATTTTTATAGCAACCATTGCAATTACTGGTGAAATGCATAGTCTTTTCTTGGGTATTGGGAGGGAGACAAAACTGGCTGCTAGGGGAACCTTGATAGACTGCATATCCAGCAATAGTAATAATGCAAGTAAAAGGAGACGAAAGTGCATGGATAGAAAAGAAAGAAACAAATAATTACTGTTCCTGATGACACAATTATGAATACCTTGTGGTATTCATCTGAATACCGCATCTGAATCTTCAATCTAATTATTATAATTAAAGTGGTTTAGCGATATTAGTTTTGCTTTGCCAGGAAAACATCAATACAGGAAAATCAATCATGTTTCCATATGCCAGAAGTAGCAAAAAAGAAAAATTAAAATTTGGGTTAATAGCTTACGTAATTCCATAAAAATAACACTTTCCCAGGTATTAATCTAATAAATGATAAAATATGCAGAAAAGTGTAAAATGTGATTGCAATGAATTAGCACAGCCCAAGTAATATAGAAATGTTCTATGTTAGTATATTGGTTATTTTGAAGATTGAAATAAGGGACTATTTTACAATTATCTACTATCTGATGATCCAATATCCCAGCAGGTCTTCTTGGGTTGAAAATTGACAAACTAATTTTATAAATTGACTATAAGCACAAAAGATCCAGAACTGTCAAGAAAGTAGGAGAGGTCCAGTATATTAAGAGGGCTTAGTAAATCTTAAAATTATAAGACAGGGTGGATGTTATGGCAGTGTTGCATGTTTGAAAGAAGAGCAAGAAAGACAAAAGGAGCAGATGGAAAGGGTGGAAAAAAGACACACCACACACAGGATTTTTTGTCTGTGTGACTGTTTAAAAAATTTATTTATAATAAAGTGTTCCTTTGGGAAGCAGAAAAAAGAATGTCCCATTAAAAAATTAGATTCAGGGAAGATAGGAAGGTATCTGAGGAGACAATCAACACTGTAGCATACTCTTTATCCCCCTGAGAAGTCAAATATTAAGCAATCATTTAATTCTGTAAAATTCACAATCTTACACACACACACACACATATATATATAGTCAATTATATTTGTTATGGGTATAATATAGAAGAATCAAGAGACTGGGGTGTGGGCAATGTGGTGGTAACTATGCTTATGATCAAATGCATAGCATATTGTTACTTTGTATGCTTTTATGATTGTAAAACTACTCAATTCTTATTAAAAAAATCTAAAAAAGTTAGATTCAGTTCAATAAAAATGGAAAGGAAGGAATGAAAATTTGTTTCTATCTTACACAAGAATAAATTCCTGGTGAACAGCGGTTTGAAATATGAAGAGCAAAAACCGAATACTTCTAGTAAGCAATATAGCAGAACACCTTCATGTCCTTTGTGCGAGGAAAGGTTTCTTAATACAGACACTTAAATAAGCACCAATAATAAAGATGGAAAAATTGTGATTTATTAAATTTAAGAATAGTTGTGCACCAAAAGCTGGCCACACATAGAAATAACAAATTGTTTGCATCCAAAATACATAAAAAACTTCAAATTAATAAGGAAGGTAAACAAATATTTGTAATACTAGGCAATAAAGTATGCATTTCATCAAAGAGGACATGCAAATATTCAGTAAATATGATATTAATATCATAATATTAATATGATATTAATTCTTCATAAAATACTGAGGAAATTCTTAGTGATACCTCCACTCACATACCAGCATGGTCAAAATAAAAAGATGAAAATACCAATTGTTAATAGTATGTGGAACTACTACAACTCTCACACATGGCTTATAGAAATATAAACCAGTGCAAATATCTTGGAAAATTCTTGGGAATATTTGCTTAAATGGGGTATTTGTTTATCTTATGGGCCAAAAGTTCCACTCCTGGATGTGTAAGCAACCAAAATGAGTATATATGTTCATCAAAAGACATGGATAGATTTGAACAGCCAAGGAAATGTTCAAAATTGTCAAGAGACTTCCTACAGAATGGGAGAGAATGATGGCCTATGATTCTTCTGAAAGGGGACTAATATCCAGAATTTATAAAATTCTCAAAAATCTCAACCTCAAAAACACTAAAAACCCAATCAAAAATGGGCCAAAGAGCTAAATAGAAACTTCTCAACAGAGGACATTGATCAAGCCAATGAATATGTGAGAAAGTGCTTTAAATCTCTAGTAATCTGAGAAATGTAAATGAAAACTACATTAGGATCTCACCTCACACCAGTCAGATTGGCAAAAATGAAGAAAATAAACAATAATAGATGCAGGAGGGGTTGTGGGGAGATAGGAACACTAGCACACTGTTGGTGGAGCTGCAGACTGGTACAGCCCCTCTGGAAAGCCCCTCTTAATTTTTTGAGACTCCTCAAAAAATTAAGGATGGCGGGGTTGGGGATTTAGCTCAGTGGCAGAGCGCTTTCTTAGCACGCGCAAGGCCCCGAGTTCGGTCCTCAGCCCTGAAAAAAAAATTAAGGATGACTCCACCATATGAGCCAACTGTCCCTTTTCTGGGTATTTTCTCAGTGTTAGAATCAGCACATTACAGTGATACAACAAAAATCTGTGTTCATAGCACCTAAATTTATATTAGCTAAATTATGGAACCAACCCAGATGCCCCTCACTGGATGAATGGATCCAAAACCTGTGTGTGTGTGTATATATATACACACACAGATATACATACCATAGAATTCTGCTCAGCTATTAGAAACAACAGTATTGTAGCCTTTGAAGAGAAATGGATAGCGATGGAAGAAATCATGTTGAGTGAAGTCAGCATAACTCTGAGAGTGAAGGGTCGAATGTCTTCACTCATCTGAGGAGGCTGGAGCTAGATCCAGGCCTGTGTGAAAGGTGGTCAACTCTTATGTTTTGGACCCAGCAAAAGCGTAGTAACACATAATCTAGGGTATTCATAGAGATGTATCAGGAAGGATTGGGGAGGGGTAACGGTGGGATAACAGAGTGGGATCTAGGGGGTAAATCTAATTTAAGAATATATACATATAGGGGCTGGAGTGGTGGCTCAGCAGTTTTGGTGCTTGCCTGGCAAGCATGAGGACCCGGGTTCAAACCCCAGCACCACGTACACAACTAAGTGTTAGAGCAACTAAGGCCATGTTAAAAACTAAAGTTGTTTCTACCTTTCTCTGTCTCTCTCTCACACTGTCCCTCTCTCTTTAAAAATAAAAAGAATATATACATATCATATTATTTTGTTGGATGCATTTTTGATTGTATAATAACTAAATTTCTTAATAAAATAAATAAATAAAAAAGACATGGATAGAATATGAATAGCAGTGTTTTTATTCATAGCCCAAAACTATAAACAATTTATTTCCTCATCTACAGGAGAATTAATAAGTAACTTTTGTTCTATTGTTATGGTTGAAGGTCAGTTTTGAAAGTGGAAATCAGTGCAATAGAATGCATATCGATTCATTAGGTATAAAGTTAAAAATTAGCAAGGCATTGCATGTTACTAGAAGTCAGAATAAAGGTTGTCTTCAGGAGAACAGGCTAATGATGGGGATGGATCTGGAAGAGGCCTATTGGGGTACTGTGATGGTCTACCATAGGTGCTGTTTTCTGTTTAAATGTTATCTTTCAACAAAGAAGAAAAAGATGTTTTCCTTCAAAAATTTTGAACAAAACGAACAAGCTAAGGAGATAGATCTGTATTTCAGGTCCTAAGAGTGCTGTGGGACTTCCAAGCTTATGTGATCTGGAGCTTCCCTATGAATTTTCATATTCAAATATACATTCTTTGGGTAACCGAGTCATGAACTATTCTTACTGAACACAGAGCAGCTCACTGTCCCTTATAACATGTGCAGAAGAACCATAGGAGGCTGGGATGCTCATCGGAGCCTCCGTCCAGCTCAATGAATGGGAGGTCAGGCCACAGTATTGTCAACAATTTGTGTTCTACTACATGATCACGAGTGTATAGGGTGTTCCTGGAATGAGAACACTTTCTAGTGAACAAATTTGCAAGGTTAGGTAGGCTCTGGGAACATGCAGTGTCCATCAAGTGGACAGATGAAGTAGGGAGCAGAGAGGAGGTCAGCTACACAGTAGTCAAATGAATGGCTGTGAGCTTGCTCTTCACTGGCCACAGCATGCCGAGAAGGCCAGCATCCTAATAGGAGAGCTTGAGGCAGGGGGCAGATGCTCAGGCCCACATGCTCCGCAGGAGATCCACAGTCCTTGAGAGCCACCTCTATGGCACCTTGTCCCTGGCATCAGCTGCTCCACTACCACCCGTTATGCAGAAGTAGTACTCTCCTTGCCCGGCCCTGGACAGCTCGCTGCATGTGTTCCCACACATTTGTCTGGGATGCTTCTCCATTCCATCTGTGAGATTCAGCACAGTATCTTCTCTTTAGTGGACCCTTCCCTCACGTTCTGTAAAAGTGAGGCTCTTACATTTTCCTAAAAAAGGCTGAACAAGCTGCTCAGCGTCCTGCTGCCTAAAAGTATGTTTTGTTAATTTTTATTTGCTTACCACCTAACAGGTATTGATGAACAAATAAGTTAGAAAAAAGAAAATTCATAACAGAAGCACATTCAGAATTAAGGTTTCCTTGTCAGATTCATAAATTTGCTTAAACTTCCAAATTGCTAGTTATTTTGTATCAAAATGTGCTTTCTAAAATTATTAACTGTGGGAAATATTACATTTTTTATTTGAAGCGTTGAACATAACTTCATAAAGGAGACATTTGCACTGAATAATGTTCAGTGTTTCAAACTGGCACTTGCAATTAATTTCTTTTGGAGAAAAGTAGAAATAAAATTTCATTTCAAGTGGAGCATTTTAAAGCAATTGAATGGTTATCATAAGCTGAAAATGGTATGGGTTTATTGTATTTCATCACAATTAGGCTTGGAGATATATAACTGTAAGGTTTTGTAACCCAGATAAGAATTTAGCACCGGAAATCAAAAGTTCAGGAAAGAGTGAACTCCACAGTCTCAGTTTAATCACGAGACTGTGTGTTAGGGGAGCTCCAGGTGTGTTTGCTAAAACCAGCAGCTCCTGAGGCTGAGTCAACATACAGGAGTCTGAGGCTCATCATTCAGGCACACTTCCAGGTGAACTGTGATGTTACTAGTGGATTCTAGGGAAGAAAATATGAATGCTTCTTAAAGATTGATCTTAATTCTAATCCAGTTTTTAGAATAATTCTCAAACATACAAGAATAATTTTTTTTAGCTTTTTAAATGAATTATTCATCAATAGCCTTATTGTCTACTGGGAGTAGGGTGGGGAAAATTTATCTGTTTGTACTGGTTTGTGTCAGGTGTTAAGATTTTTTATTCCAGGGCTGGAGTGGTTTCTCAGCGGTTACAGAACTTGCCTGGCATGTATGAGGATCTGGGTTCAAACTCCAGCACCACATACAAAGTGTCAGAAAATCAAGACCCAGATGATAAAACAAAGTTGATTCTCTCTCTCTCCTTCTATCCCTCTTATAAAAAAAGATAGAAAAGAAGATTTATTACTCCAGAGAGTACAGGAGTATTAAAGACATTGATGTCAGAGTGCCTCAGGTTTGAAACTGACATTTATTCAGAGTGATTTTACCTCTGTGGCCATGTGGCTTCATTTTGGCTATTGCTGTAGCAGTACTTGGTTGCACAGGGTTTGGGGTCAGAGGCTGACCGATCTCCTGAGTGTGTATGTGTGTGGGTTGGCTTGGCAGGGATCTTGGTTTCCTCCTTCCTCCAATTGGAGTTGAAAGAGGGGGAGTCCAGGAAGACAAGAGTCCTTCACCCCTGTCTCCCTAGGTTAGGTCTTGGCTATGGGCAGATGCAAGAGAGAGAGAGTAGATTTCCATCTGCCACCCTCTATTCTCTAATGTGGGAGGCCCTGCAGAGTGGACAGGACACACCAGAGGCTGTCTGGGATGTGCCAGAGGGAAATGCACATCTTGACCTGAGTACATGCCAGTTAGTGAAAGGGGCTTATACTACCTCACCTGAAAATATACTACAAGGCTGTAATAACAAAAACAGCATGGTACTGACATAAAAATAGGCACATAGGCCAATGGAACAGAGGAGAGAACCCAGGAACAAATATGATTTTATTCAACTAATTTTCGACAAGATGCCAGGAACCCATACAATGGTGAAAGAACAGTCTCTTCACTAAAATGTGCTGGGAAAACCTGAGGCTCTCTGCGTAGTCAGCAATTATGGCCTGAATTTACTCTGGGCTCACCATTCGATTAGCTGCTGCCCTTCCCCAGGGATCAGAAAGAAGGCAGGTGGAAGAAGCTGAGTGCATTGGTGCACATCTGCAATCCCAGAAGCTCAGGAAGTTGAGGCAGGAGGATCACAATTTAGAGGCCGTCCTTAGTAATTTGTGATACCCCACCTCAAAATTAATATATATATATATATATATATATATATATATATATATATATAGGCAGTGGATGTAACTCAGGGACAGAATATTCCTGGGTTCAATCCCCAATACTGCAAAAGAAAAAACAAATACCAGGCAGAATACTAGAACATCCATCCTTTGAGGGCTAAAAGGACTGGAGTGGCCCTGTGGTGAAGCTCTGGATGTCACCAGCCTGCTTCAATTCTTCATCCTCCCTTGCCTGATCTGCCACCACAGGTGAATGACCCAGTCCCTGCTGTGTCCAAGCAATGTCCACCTTCCAGCCTGTTTGGAGTCCGCATGAATGGATGCACATGATCCCGTGCCCTGGATCAGCAGCTGTCTGTCAGGGTCAGCCACGTCTATTATGGTAGCCTGAGGGTGAGGGAAAAACTGCCCCCAGCATACCCCAGCCATACCCAATATGGCTGTAATTGGGTTACTTGGCTTACGTTAGTGGTTATTGTTATTAATATGTGTGCATTTTGATGTGTGTAAAATGAGGAATTTTTAAATGTGGGTGTGCACTATTATTCTTATAACTGCTTTGGAATATTTAATAGGGGTAAGTAATACTTGTATTCCAAATGATATGTCTTACCAAAATTTGAATTCAATAACTATATTTACATAGAGAAAAAGTATGTAACTTAGGAAGAGTCAAACCCTTTGGATTCTGAGGTGCTCCATACCCGAGTTATCAGAAGCAGCTGAGTAGCCTGGTAACCAGTGGGGGACTGTGAGTTCTATGCTCAAAGGGTGCTGGGCTGGAGGATGTGCTCAGAGCCTGGAAACAGGGCTAATGAACAAGGGCATCTTTTTTTTTTATTAGAAGTATATAGAGATACAGTTGAGGGGGAAACATTATCAAAACA
>PVKS010029193.1:0-25602 GCA_004027875.1 Aplodontia rufa
AAAAAGAAAAAAATAAAAGAAAATCAAATAAAAATAATAATAAAATAAAAAATTTAAAAGCTAAAAAAGTAAAAGAAAATAAAACTAAAAAATAAAAATTCTTAATGAAAACTTGGATCTATAGACAATGGGGGCATCTCTGGGATCGCTGATAGGAGATGGACACTGTCCTTCTGGGCTTTAATATGAATGTCTCTCAGTCTGTGGCCCCCCAGAAGGCATCTCCCAGCACAAATATCACCCCCCACAATGTGTGAGCTTGGCAGATGACTGTTTTAGTTAGGAACAGGACTGGATCAGCAATGGTATCTGTGGCTCTGCTCGCATCTGCAGTCCCAGCTGTTGCTGCTTGTTGCCCCGCCCCTGCAGCCGATCCAGAATTGTGACCAGCTAGTGCACAGAATGTAAGAGAGCAGGCCACCTTTCCTGGCTGAACAGGCCAATACCCCCTATCTCTCTTCGCTCTGACAGTTGCTCAGTAGCCCTACCCCTGCAGCTGATCGGAAATTGAGCCATGGAACTCCCAATAACGGCCAGCCACCAGGCACCGCAGCAATCAGTCTCCCAGCACAGCTCCTGCTCCCCTCAGAGGTCGAGCTTGGCAGGTGTCTGCTTAATTGGGGTCGGGAAGGGATCAGTGATGAAATCTGTGTCTCTGCTTAGACCCTCTGGATTGGGTGCTGGTGCTTGCAGCCCAGCCTTTGCAGCCAGTCTGGGACTGTGACCAGGGAATGCACAGAACATAAGGTAGCTGGCCACTGTTCCTAGCTGAACAAGCCAAGTCCCCTTATCTCTGTCCTTCAGACAGTTGCTCCATAGCCCTGCCCCTGAAGCCTTTGGTAAATTGAGTCCTGGAACTCCCAATGGTGGCCAGCCACTGGGCACCCCAGTGATCTGTCTCCCAGCACAGTTCTCACCCCCCACAGAGTGGGAGCTTGTTGGGCATCTGTTCAGTTAAGGACAGGATGGGATTAGCGATGAAATCTATGTTTCTGCTCAGACCCACTGGATCAGCTGCTGCTGCTTGCAGCCCCACCCCTGTAGCCAGTCCGGAATTGTGTCCAGCGATTGCGGAATGTAAGGGAGCTGGCCACCGTTCCTGGCAAAACATACAAAGACCCCCTATCTCTCCTCGCTCCTACAGTTGCTCCGCTAACACCAAGCAAACAGCTGAACCACAGCACTCCTGGCGGGGCAGACAGAACTCTTTCTGGCAGGAAGTCAGCCCAGGCAGCCCTCTGTGTCCCTGGTGGGAGGGGGGAAATTCCCCCCCCCCTTTTTTTTCTTCTCGCGAAACTCCCAAGACTCGGCTCCTTATAAAAGCTTCACAAACTAGTACTAGAAGTTCAAATATAGATTCCCCTGGATGCACCTTGGAAAATTGCGGATGCACTGGATTTTTCCCAAGCAGACCCAGAGCCTCAGGAAATGCTGTCTCCCTTCAGGTTGCCATGTTGGTCCCCACAGATGATTTTTAACATAACTCCTGAAGTAATCAACAGATGAAGCACACACAAAACACTGCAGCTTAACACCTTCAGTGGGCATTACCTGGAAAGGAAGTGGCTGTGGTGGAGGCTCAAGTTCAGAGGATGGCAGAGTATAAAGGGGGCCATGAAAGGCAAAACAGTGGCAGGCCTGGGAAGGAGCAGGTTCTCCATTACCAGACAATCCTCGTCTTCTTAAACTGTCTTTTGAGGTTCTGTGTCATGGTTCAAGGCACTTTATGGAAGAGTTTGTGTAAAAGGAGATTTTTTTCCCCCTTTGATCATGGTAAGAACAATGTTACATCGAAGAGAATAAAATGTTCAACAAGTGTCTGGATAACAGTACAATGCATGAGATTATCAATCTATTTAAAAATTCTTAGGATGCATATTTTCCTGACTATATTTGTTTTAATTCTATTGAATACCATGTTGTATTCTATCATATTTAATTGCAAATAACATCTGAATTATATTGACCAACAACTTAAATCAAATTTTCATTTGTCCTGTGCAATTTTGTGAGCATTTTAAATTTTTCCTGTCTATAATAGTCTGAAAGTATCCTTTTTAAAATTCAGTTGTCCACAATATGATAATATTACAGGGTGGATCCTCCAAAAGTATTAGAAATAGATTTCTGATCACTATAAATTATGCAACCTTGGGTCATCTGTTTATTATATTGGAATAATGTTCATTGATGTAGTTTTTACACTAAATGCAACTTTAAGATAGTTCTTCACAGGGCTGGAGCAGTGGTTCAGTGGTTGGTGCCCTTGCCTGGCATTCACGAAGACCTTGGTTCAAACTGTAGCATCATATTCGCAACTAAATGACAGGTAAACAAAGGCCAGATGAAAAATAAATAAATAAAATTGATTCTTTCTTCTTTGACCCTCTCCCTCTCTCTTAAAAAACAAAAGATATATTTCTTCCCAATAAATTATGCACTTCATCCCTACAGCAGTAGACAGATGAAAAGAGCTATTTTCACTTGTTGCACTTTAGATTTGACCTTCCTGGAAAAGTGAAGAAGGAAATAGTGACTCATCCCCTGTGCAATGATGTATCTGCTGTGAAAAAAAGGCAAGTTTTATAGCCTGCAGCCTGTTCATTGTCCATGACAGTAGCTTGGTGTTCAGCTATACCATCCACAATAGCTTCAAATTCTACCTCTGCATTGTGAGGCAGCAGGGAATTAAGATTTAACACACAAGATCCTGGATTGCTTGAAAATCTTTCTTCACTTGGCTGCAACTTTCAGGAGAAAGCAGTTCAACTCAATTCTAAAACCGTTTGAGGTTCTATATAACCTAGAGACAGCAGGTCCTAACAGACCTCGTAATTTTGCCAAGAATTTAACCATTTTCAAGTATATGATACAGGCAGTGTCAAACACCTTTCTGTCACATTAACCAGAAGTGGTAGAGGAAACATTTGTTAGCAGTATGGAATGACAGGGGAACTTATGGTGGATAATTAGCTTTCTGCATTAGGCAGAGTGGCATAATATTTGTGCACATGTTGATAGACATAACATGCATATCTAAATTTAGCTTAAAATTTCCTCTATTTATTCCTTTCCTTTTTTTTTTCTTTTTGGTACTGGAGATTGAACCCAGTGGCACATAACCATTTTAACCTTTTTTTTTTTTTTTGAGAAAGGTTCTTGCTAAGTTGCTCAGGGACTTACTAAATTACTGAGGCTGGCTTTGAACCAAAGACACTCCTACTCAGCCTCTCAAGCTGCTGGGATTACAGGCATGAACCACAACACCAAGTGAGTTTTCCTTTATTAAGAGAAATGATTTTGACCTAAAGAAAATCGTGAAGTTAAGTTTCCACATGAAGCAATTCATTTTTCATTTTCTTATACTATATATATATAAAAATATCTAAGTTTCCCACATGCATTGTGAAAGTCTTATGAGATTTTAAAATCATGTGATCACTTTCTTTAAGCACATTCTAAAAATTAAACCAGATTTTCCTCAAATATTTTAAAATAGATAAATTACATTTTTCTTTTTGTAGTTTATCATCTCAGTCACTTAATCATAGTGTCCTGAAGTCAAAGGTTCTTTCTATATCTTGGATGTTGATGCAGACCATTATTATTATTATTATTATTTAAGAAAAGTTAACCTATTTAAATTCTACAAATTTATAATTCTATAAAATCTATTCTTCAATATTTCAGTTTGCTTAAATTTTGATTTAGGAAAAATATAAAGCTAGGAATATGGGAAATATTAAATAATATTTTAGTATATCTACTATTCACAAGCAGTTTTTCCAAAAAAAATTGCTTGTAGCTAATTCATTAAAAAAGTCAAATTATAATATGCCATGGTGACTGACATGCAATGTGTTCAATATTCAGAAAAGCAGTGTTATTCCAATGAAACAAATTATTCAGTGCTTCTACCATGACCTTGCTGAATATACTAATAATAGTTTTCAAAAAATATTTCTACATGTGACAATTCTTATTTCCTGTGGCATTTTAGAAACATTGTCCAATCAACTATAAATATATCAGTATGCTTATAAAAGTTCACTACCCAAATGACAATTCCATTTTCAATTTTGCTTGGTAAATAGATACTGAATATTTGAAGGAGGAGGTCATTTCAAAAGTCTAGAAGATGATAATGTCATTCTTATTGTAGGTTCTTCTACTGTGAACAACTAAAATGTCATTTGGAAAGTTATGTTTATGCCATAGCAGTATCCAAGTATATTGCCAAGCAGATTATCACAGATGGACTCACAAACAAATTAAAGTGCAAAGATCACATGGATTGTTATACTACTTTGAAAAACAGCAACCAAGAAAAAAGAAAGAGTGCAGGTTAACACCCAGGGCAATGTAAAACTAGAGCAGGTGAAACATTCAACCTCAAAACTGTGTTATCTGTAATTGTTCTGTCTCAGTTTCTCTCTCTCTCTTTCTCTCTCCCTCCTTCTGTCTCCTGTCTCTTTTTCTCCCCTATTGATCATATGGGTAGAATGCAACAATATTATATATTATATATTCATAATATCATTCATTGACAATTTATCTGAACATTCATTCAGAATAAAAATGACCATGCAACTGCTATAGTTAGGAATACTGTGAACTGTATAAAAGCCATGTCATCTAGGTAGTTATTGATCATTGAAGTAGCTTTAGCAAGACTATTGAAAATACATTATTTTTATGCACATTAGTTTTATGTGAAAAACGTATGAAACCATGAAGTAACAGTTTGTGTTTAATTGTTTTTATCCCTCATTTTAGTTATAATTTGATGGACTGTGCTATGGACTGAATATTTTTATCACCATTTAAAATTCATATATTAAAGTCTAACCCTCAATATGACTGAGGGGATAGGGCCATTATGGAGATAATTAAGGTTATATGAATTCATAGGATATAGCCTTCATCCAACTAGATAAGAATAAGACCTCTCTCTCTTTCCTCTCTCATTCCTTCCCCCTCACTTTTTTTTTTTTGTTCATTAGGCATATTCTTACGTATTGGAGGGAAATGTTGTTACATATTCACGCATAGAAGGATATTGATAAAGTAAATGAAAGCAGATCCTACTCCAGGATCTCCCCCTTCAACCACTCCCTGCTCCCATGTCTCCTCTTCTTTACCCCCATGTTATAGATAGAAATAAGCATACACATATATATTATATTTTGAATTTTCTGATTCTCTGTATTCCTGTGTATAGTTGGGCTTCTCTTGGGAGTCAAGGATTCCCAGCTGCGTTGATAACCCCCTAATCCCTCCCTCCAGCTGCATTGATAACTCCCACAATCCCTCCCTCACCTCCCTGCTCACCTCCCTTTTCCCACCAGCTTCATGGTTATGGTTCCCCCTGCTAAGGTGAAAATTCTCCTATGTTGAATTTATTTTTGAACTTAGCTAACCATCAATCTGTCTTAGATTTTACACTGGTTTCCACCTATGAGAGAAAACATTCCACCCTTAAGTCTCTGAGATTGGGATTTATTGCTCAGCATAATTTTTTTCCATCTCCATCCATTTGGCTGCAAATGCTATGATGCCATTCTTTAATATAAGAGTAGAACTCCATTGTGTGTGTGTGTGTGTGTGTGTGTGTGTGTGTGTGTGTGTGTGTGTGTATCACAGTTTTTTAATCCATTCGTCCAGGGAGGGGCATCTGGGTTGGTTCCATAGTTTAGCTATAGTAAATTGAGCTGCTATAAACAACGATGTAGCTCTGTTTCTGTAGTATGCTGATTCTAGCTGTTTAGGGAAAATACCCAGGAGTGGGATAACTGCATCATAATGTGATTCCAACTCTAGGTTTTTGAGAAGTCTCCACACGGTTTTCCAAAGTGTCTGATCTGGTCTGCCTCTGTATTAATTAGCTCAGCATACTGTAACAAAATGCCATAGACTCTCTGGTTTGCAACAGAAATATATTTTCTCAGTTCTGGAGGCTGCACTGTACCCATCACTCTTTCTGCTGTGAGGACATAGTGAAAAAAGACTGCAAGTCAGAAAACAGCCTTCACCAATTTGACAGTTTTGGCTCACTAATCTCCATGCTGCAGCCTCCAGAACTGTGAGAAAAAAATTTCTGTTGCAAATCTGACAATCTTTGGCTTTTTGTTATATCATGCTGGCCTATTTGATGCAGAGGGATACCCAGTATGTGTGCCTTGATTTTCACTCACCTTCTTCAATAATGACTTTCTACTAAATTAATTAAGGCTTCATTCATTAGGCATACTGAATTCCTACAAATTTCCTTAATGAAATGTCAAAAAAAACTTATGATGTGACAGTGAAAAAAATAAGGGCATGTAAAAACTACTACGTTTGTCTTGGTTTTACTATGTTATTACTGCACCCCAACCATTATTGGCAGTTGACAAATAAAATTATAATCTATGACTATAGCTTTCCTCCCTAGCCACACAACACTGTACTGTTCAGAGTTCCTTATTTCTATCCTCACCATTGCATGACTATCCATTCCCTTCCTTTTCATTTCTTAATATGTATGACTGCTTTCCAAGATAGAACTTCGGTATCTCCAAAAAATCAGGTTCTTCCTCCAATGACACTGCATATAAAATTGTTAATATATGCTTTATTTTAGTTAGGTTTTCCTCATTCTGTAACAGAGGAGGAGACCTGTGGAACCAAACAGCCACGTGAATACACAATTTCTTGTGTCCTCACAGGAAGAATTTTGAGCAAGTCACTCAAAGTAATTGGCAGAAGTATATAATAGAGAATAAGTGAGATAAAATGCACAATATAGAATATTTTATAGTCCATTTCCAGAGAGAACTAAGAAGGGCATTTTTTTAGTTTTCAAAAAACTTCCTTTGTAAGAGTTGTGATGACTCTGTAACAAGGGGAGAGTCATGAGGACCTGCTCTCAAGAGACGAAGTTTTGAAAGTATAGTTTATCCAAGGTATCATATTCAACTCTGGCTAAAGGAAGTTTTAACATATTTCCCACATTTTCTCCATACGTGACTACATTGATTAAGTTTTGTGTTACATCTACTCCTGTGACTTATCTATGATTTTTTTATGTATATGTCTGATGCCCTTCATGTACATATAAGTCAGTATTCTTCATTGTCCTTTTTCTACACATTTGCTTATGGCTAAACTAACCAACTAATATCATCATTAGATGTTTATATGAATGAAGAGTGGTATAAAATGTTAAACTGGTAGATTTCAGTACTTAAAATGGGGGAAGAGAAGATCAGGTCCAAATAATTAAGAAGAATATGTCATGTATCCAGATCTGTGTGTAACATAGAAGTGCAGTGAAAACTGCATTTTAAGAGGTGATTGCTAGGGATCTGTAAAGAGCTTTTGGCAGAATGGCCATTTAAACTATGTTGATTCTGCCTATCCCAGAATATAAGTAGTATTTTCACCTTCTCAGGTCTTCTTTGATTTCTTTCTTCAATATTCTGTGATTTCTATTGTAGAGGTCTTTGATGTTTTACATACTGGGTCAAATTTATTTATTTTTTATTTTTTTGGTTATTGTGAATGAGATGGATTTCTTCATTTCTTCTTCAGCTGAATCACTGTTGGAGTATAGGAAAGCTATGGGTCTATAGGTGTTGATCTTGTGTCCTGCAACCAATTGTTAAAGTCATCTATAAGCTATAGAAGTCTTCCAGTACAGTTTTTCGGGGGGTCTTCTAGATATAGGATCACATCACATAAAAATAGAGATAACATGACTTGCTTTTTCCCTATTCATATCCTTTTCTTTTTAAGAGAGAGAGAGGGACAGTGAGAGAAAGTGGGGGGGGAGAATCAATTTTATTGAGTTTTTCGTGTGGCTTTTGTTGCTCCAACACTGTTGTGTACACAGTGCTAGGGTTCAAACCCGCAGACCCACGCATGCAAGGCAAGCACTGTAACTATTGGCCACCACTCCAGCCCTATTCATATCCTTTTGATATCCTTCTCTTACTTGATTTCTCTGGTTAGTGTTTATTATATTGGATCAAAATTGTGATAGTGGACAAACTTGCCTTGTTCCAGAATTTAGTGGAAATGCTTTCAGCTTTTCTCTATTTAGTGTAATGCTGACTGTGGGTTTGTATAAATGGACTTTACAAAGTTAAGATAAACACCTTTGATCTCTAGCTTTTCCAATGTTTTCAACATAAAAGGATGTTGGATTTTATCAATGTCCTTATTCTGATCTATTGAGATGATCCTGTGATTTTTCTCCTTAATTCTATTTCAGTAATTAATCACATTTATTGATTTGTGTATGTTGAACCAAACTTGCATCCCTGGAAAGAAACCCACTTGGTTGCAGTATGTCATCTTTTTTAAATTATTATTATTTGTTCTACATAGTCATACATATAGGAGGGAATCATTGCACATAATCATGATCACATGCATAATGACAAAGTAAGCCAAGGCTGATGCCAGTTCATGATCTCCCCTCTTTGAATTTCCCCCAATCCCATGTTTCTCCTACTTTACCCCAGTGTTAGTTGGACTTCTCATGGAAGTTGAAGGTTCCCCACTAGTTCATAACCCTGCTATACCTCCAGCTACCTAGATATCACTCTTATTGTCACCCCTCACCCTGCCCCTTCCCTTGATCCCCCAATGTCATAGGCAAGGTTCCCCCTGTTCATGTAAAAATTCATACATGTTGAGGTTATTATTAGCTCAGCCAACTTTCAGCCTGTTTCCAATTGCATTCTAGCTGCCACATGTGGGAGAAAACATTCAGCCCTTGAGTCTCTGAGTTTGGAATATTTCACTTAGCATATTTTTTTTCCATCTCCTTCATTTGGCTGCAAATGCCAAAATATCATTCTCTCTAACAGTAGAGTAGAATTCCATTGTATATATTTACTACAGTTTTTTAATTCACTCATCCCAGTGAGGGGCATTTGGGTTGATTCCATAGTTTAGCTATAGTAAATTGAGCTGTTATAAACACTGATGAAGCTGTAGCTCTGTAATATGCCAATTCTAGCTTTTTTGGGAAAATACCCAGGAGTGGGATAGTTGGGTCATAAGGTGGTTCCAGTCCTAGTAATTTGAGGAGTCTCCACACTGCTTCCCAGAGTGGCTGTACAAGCTGGCAGTCCCATCAACAGTGTGAAATGGTTCCTCTCTTCCCACAACCCATCCATCATCATTCATTGTTTGTATTCTTCATTTTTGCCACTCTGACAGGAGTGAAGTGGAATCTCAATGAAATTTTGATTTGCATTTCTCTTATTGCTAGTGATATAGAGCATTTTCTCATGTACTTATGGGTTTTTTGTACTCCCTCCATTGAGAAGTTTCTATTTAGCTCCATAACCCATTATTGATTGGATTATCTGTGGTTTTGGTGTTCATTTTTTGAGTTCTTTGTATATTCTGGATATTAACCTTCTGTCCTGTACTTTCAGCTTGTCCACAGCTCTGTGTCACTAAACTTCATTTCTTGGATAGGAATAAATTTGGGGAGAAATTTTGCTGTCCACCCACCTCACAGTAAGGCAGTTCTCCCACCATTGGTATCCCGCATTCTTGGATAGATTTTCCGTTCAGATCTGCCATGGGTCGCCATGATGAAACTCTATGTGTCATCTTTTTGATATGTTTTTGAAGGCCATTTTAGATAATTTTATTAAGAATTTATGCATATGTGTTCATCAGGGAAATTCATCTGTAGTTGTCTTTTCTTGATATAACTTGGTCAGATTTTGGTATCAGGGTACACAATCCAATTAAGATACCAATGACATTCTTCACAGGCATAGAAAAATTAATTCCTATATTTATTTGGAAGAATAAGAGTTCCAGAATAGCCAAGGGAATGAATACTAAGCAGGAAAAATGAAACTTTTCAACAAATGGTGCTGGAAAAATTGGGCAGCCATATGCAGAAAAATGAAGTTATATCCATATCTCTCACCCTGAACAAAAAACAAATGAAAATCTGCCTACACCAAAATCTAATGAAAATCTATCTAGGACTTAGGAACTAAACCAGATACCATAAATCTATTAGAAGAAAAATTAGGATCAACACTCCACCATAAAAAGTTGACACCAACTTCCCTAACAAGACTCCCATAGCTCATGAAATACAACCAAATCAATAAGTGGGATGCCATTATATTAAAAAAAAATACTTTTGCACAGGTAAAAGACAGCCTACAGAATGGGAGAAAATCATGGCCAGCTACTCCTCCTATAGTAGACTAATGTCCAGAATATACAAAGAACTCAACTTAATACCAAAAACATAAGCAGCCTAATCAGTAAATGGGCAAAAATTCTAAACAGAAAATTCTCAAAAGATGAAATACAAAAGACCAATAAATATATGAAAAATATGTTCAACATCTATAGCAATCAGAGAAATGCAAGTCAAAACTACATTGATTTAACCTCACTTCAATCAGAATGGCAAAGATGAATAATACAAAGAACAGTAGATGCTAGAGAGGTTGTGGGGAGAAAGGACCTCTTATGCATTTTTGGTGATACTGCAGACTAGTACAACCACTCAGAGAAGTAGTCTGGAGATTCCTTACAAATATAGGGATGAGACTACCATATGACTCAGCTCTCCCATTCCTGGGTATTTTCCCAGAGAATTTGAATCAGCATATTACAGGATACATCAATGTTTATAGCAGCACAATTCACAATAAATAAATTATGGAATCAACCCAGATGCCCTTCACTGGATGAATGGATTCAATAATTGTGGCATTTATATACTATGGAGTTCTACTCCATTGTCATCTGGAAGCACAGCTAAGAACATAATCACTTCTGAATGCAGATTGACCAATTGTTGACAGAATTTGTGCATGTGTGTGCATGTGTGTGTGTGTGTGTGTGTGTGCGCGCAAGTGTATGTTATCTATGTGTCTGTAGAACTGAGGCCCTCGGCTTCTTGCTGTCTGGAGGTTGCTTACAGCTGCTAGTGTTTCTTGTATTCTTTCTACCTGAGATCTTACTTCACCCAACCAGAAAGGAGAGTCACTAAAGTGAATCTGCTAGCAAGACACACTTATTTAACATAGCATAGTTAACCATTTTGTGTATTATGATGTTATCCTTCCCTGGACAAAGCTCACCCTTTTTTACTGCTAGCCAGGAAAAAAAAGGGGAATTAATTGTTTTTATTCCAGTCAGAGAATGAGATGAGTTAAGATCAGATAGTCGTTAATGTAAAGCTCATTTTACATCTGGTATGGTCCTTTCATGAGGGCATAGTAAAGGGCTTCCAATTAGAAGCTTGATATTTACCATGTACCCTCCCTGGGAGGGCTTTATATTCTATTCTTTCTTCCTACAATTATGAGAATGAAAAAAAAAATCCCCCTTCCACTTTTTCAGAGTTTTTGGGCTTACATATTAAACCTTGCATTCTATATGGCTTGTGCATCACTAATTATTTCCATGTGAAAAAACTCCAGGTCATTATATTTTTACCCTAAGTTACTAACTCCTTATAATCTTTGCTGGTCCTTGTTGGCCCTGGATTTCCAATGCCAATCATTACTTAGGTTATTTTATCTTTTAAAGAAATATTATATGACAGTTTAAGTTATTTCTTATATAAATATTTGTCTTCTCCACATTTTCCTGCAGTCAGAAGTCCTTGATTCATTATTTAAAAATACATACTTCGCATCACTTTTCCTATTCTTTCTGTTATTTATTACCTTACAATTCTCTTTCTATTTGGAACCCATTTTTCTCCAAAAATATGGAACATGGAGAAGTTTTTTCATTGTGCTTGTGTATTTCTCTTTACATTTGTTTATTTATTCTGTTATTTTTCTGTTCTTTCCTCTCATTTTAGAGTCTGTTTCCTTCTTAAATATAATGTGAACAGAACCATTGAATTTGCAAAAACTAGTAGTTTACATTTCTTTCATTGCCTCAAAAGCCCTCACAGTAACTACCGTTAGATGTACATGTTCAACTATTGCTGCATAAAAATATGCACCCAAACTGAGAGGCCTTAGACCAGAATAATTTTGTCCTGTCTCATCAGTTTGTATGATGTTAAGCAGGCTGATGCTTTCTTTCCACAGGGTGTCAAATAGATGCTACACAGTATTTTTTTTTAATTTGGCAAATGAGCTGGTTTAGAAGATCCAAGACAGTCTGCCTTACACGTTTCTTGCCTTGGCTGGGGTATTTGGAATACTGGGCTCAACTAAAGCAATCCATCAGAGTACCTACAAGAAGTGTCTGCAGTGTTACAGAAACACTTCTACATGACAGCTCAGAAATCCTTGAGAGTGTTCTAAAAGGACTGTGTGGAAGCTGGAGAGATTCTTACATTCATGCTTCAGATGCTGCAGAATGCCACATTGCTGTATTCAATTAGTCAAATCAGTACTGTCGACCCAGATCCTAAAGAGAAGAACTGGAATTTACCTCTCCATGGAAGGAGCAAGCAAACAATGCATGGCCATCCTTAATAAACAATATATTGCTTCTCACCTCTCTTGACACACACCTCAGTCACTGAGAACAGGTTATAAAGGTGGGATTACAAAATAGCACACAGCAAAGCCCTATGTGTCAATTATTATAATAGGTTATGTAGCTTTTAATTATCACTGCTTAGGTTATTCTCTCTGTAGCTACAAAGCCAAATGTTGCTTTATCTCATTCACATACCAAGTCCTAAAAGGGCATTTCTGAGAGTTAGTAGCCCTAATTAAAGTTTGAAATTATACATATTATTTGTGCAGTTTAGGAAGCTATTTCATGCCAACTTTAAATCTATACTTCTATGTTTTGCTTTTTGATGTTGGTGTGAAGATTCTGCAGTCTACAATTCTTTGTCCTGTGGATTTCCTTTCTGATACAGGCACTGGAGGGTATCTGAAAGGCAGAAGTAAGAAGCCACTTGTTTATTCCATTTTCCCTGTTTCTGTCAGTGTCCTATCATTGATGCTGTTATGCCTTGGCTACAGCAGAGGTTTCTGATTTACAGGTTATTTTGCTTTTTATTAGCCATCCTTCTCACCCCTCTGTTCTCCAGAGGTGGTTACTGAGAGGAGTAAGCTGGCTTCTAGCTTCATGAGTAGCTCAGACCTCTCCTCTGAGAAAAAGTGACAGCTGCAGCTACAGATGGTGCCCCTTCCTAAGGGACCTCAGTGCTCACTCTGTGGGACATTTGCTTTTTCTAGCTTTTGTAGTAGTAGGTGACATCCCTTGCTCTGGGGTCTGAGTCATAATACATAAGACACTTCCTCCCCATCTTGGGTTTACAGACTAGCCAATGTTCCCTCTTCAATCATCTGATTTCTAAATCTATGGGGGATCTTCACTTGGCCTTGGTCTCTTAATTTCTTTCTTTCTTTCTTCTTCTTCTTTTTTTTTTTTTTTTTTTGGTTTGAGGGAGAGGGACATGGGCTGGAGTGGTGGCTCAGCGGTTACTGTGCTTGCCTGCAATGCATGAGTACAAGAGTTCAAACCACAGCACCATATGCACAATAAAGTCTTTGAGCAATGAAAGCCACATGAAAAACTAAATAAAGTTGATTCTCTCTCTCTTTCTCTCCCTCTCTCTTTTAACTAAATAAAGTTGATTCTTACTCTCTCTCCTAAAGAGAGAGGGACAGTGAAAGAGGGAGAGAGAAAGAAAGTGTGTGTGAGAGAGATAATCAACTTTTTCATGTGGCTTTTTTTGCTCCAACACTTCTACTTCATTGTGTGTGGTACTGGGATTCCAATCCCTGTCCTTGTATATGCTGGGCAGGTGCTATAACCACTGAGCCACCACTCTAGCCCCATATCTTAATTTCTGAAAACTTAAAACATTTTTAAATTTTTCTTTAGTTTTGTAAATAATACTTAAAATTTATTTATTGCATCCACCTTACTTCTGTTCTTTTCTTTTTTATCACTTAAGTTCTCTATATCTTTTTCATCATTTTCTTGTGTTATAGGCTTTCTGTTGAAACTTTTGTTTTTCATAAATGGACTATCAGTGACATTTTTACCCACCTTCCTTCATTCCTAATTCTGTTATTGATTGTTTCAGGAAAAATGCAAGATGAAATTCTGAGAAGTTGATGGTAGCCCAGCTTTCTTCTATCCATTTAGTACTCTGATATAACCAAATTCACACATAAAATCCCTTTCTGGTTAGAAGAATATGAGTTTTTTCTTCATCTGGAAACTAAACTCAGCCACACGTAGAAGTTGATTGGTAGAAAATAACAGAAAAAAAAGATTGACACCAAGACCTAAGAGATGGCACCTAATACAAATAAATGTGATCCCTTCCTTGTATTTGTCATGTCTGCTCTGTTTCCTTTCTGTTAATAACAATAAAATCTTGCATAAATGCATGCCTAATTGTTTCTGTCTTTGTCCCTGAATTGAACCACACATTGACAACTGTAGAGTACATACATATTCTAATTTTCTTCTTTTGTCACTTATCTAGTTGGGAATCCTGTTAAAACACACCATGTATGAAGTGCTATAAAAATTGTTACTGTAATTTCAGAAACAGTTATGTGACTCCCCATAGGAGGCTTTAGATAAAGCTTTACCAATATGAACATAATTCATCAGAGGTGTGTTTTAAAATTATGATGATTAAAGGGATAGGGAAATATGGGGCTGATATAACTTTATATGAAAATGATACTATAGGACCAATTCTTAATTATATACAGGCCTTAAGGACCTTTATGTCAGTTACTCATAGATTCAGATTCTAGTCAGATTTATCTTATTACTTTGACATTGGACTCTAATTCCTCATTCCTTCCCCACACAATGTTTTATTGGTTTAAGACTTCACATTATCTTCTTATTTAATAAAAATGTTTCCGTGATATTTACTGTAAATATCAGATCTCCTCCTTCACTTGATCATAAAATGATCAATCTTACCCATCTGGTATGGCATGGATTCAATATCCAGGTATTACAACTGTTTCATTATAACTCCTAAAAGAGCTCTCCAGTGCTCAGTTCTAACCATTCAAGGGAGCTTCTTTGTTGTTATCATTCTTTTATGACCCATGTGTCTGCCAAAATTTCCTGTTTCCACTTTTGTTAGTTTTCCATCACTATAACAAACACCTGAGATAATCCATATATGACTAAAAAGGTCACTTTGGCTCACAGTTTTAGACATTCCAGTTCATGGTTGGTTGATTCCATTGCTTTTAGATCTGTAGTAAGTAGCATGTTGTGGAAGCAGCATGGAGCAGAATGAAGGCACTCAATTAATGGCCAGAAAAAAAGATAAAGTGATCAGTGTCCTACAACACTCTTCAAGATCATGCCCCCAATAACCTAACCACCTCCCACTAGGCCCCATCTCTTAAAGATTCTATCACCTTGGAGAACTCCAAGCTGGGGAGTAAGTCTTTAACATATGGATCTCTGGTGGACAATTCAAATCCAAACTACATCACTTATGTAATTTATCATCCTATTTATGATTCCTCTTCCTTCAGAAATCTATGACTCTGTTTCCAGACTTATCTGATGAGCTTATCGCCAGAAGACAAGTGCCTATTTTTTTTTTTTTAAAGAGAGGGACAGTGAGAGAGAGAGAGAGAGAGAAAGGGAGAAACAACTTTATTTAGTTTTTCACATGGCCTTAGTTGCTCTAACACTTAGTTGTGTATGTGGTGCTGGAGTTTGAACCCGGGTCCTCGCAATTGCCAGCCAAGTGCCGAAACCGCTGAGCCACCGCTCCAGCCCCAAGTGCCTATTTTTAACTGCTGAAACTTTCCTATATTCCCAGTTGAATCACTTTAATCTTTGTGAGTATTCTTGATCCAATCTAAAGTAAAAAAAAAAAAAGGACTGAAAAGAAAATTAATTACATTTTTAAAAAATTCAGTGGGACTAAAATAGAAGGATCATAGAAAAAGAAGTGGTAAGAATAATTTGAAAGAAAAATTTCTGGGTACTGTGAAAACAAAGTAGGATAAAATTGAGCATTTAATATGAATACTGTTAATGGAATTTAAAATAAAAGCTACAAGTGATTTTTATTACTTGGACAAAAAGGAAGACTGACAAGATTAAAGTTCTGTGTTACAATTCCTGTTTGCTAAAAGGCAGTTGTTCAGAACAGTGGTTTTCTAATCTTATATATGAGTGTAAGTTATAGGCACATTATAGAGGTCATAGTTTTAGTACCATTTAAAAATTTTTCTGGGTAACACGTTTAAGCTGGAATCACTAAAATCTCCTTGTAAGTATACTCAGATTGTATAAACACAGTAAAATTATATTGACCTGTCCATTAGAATAAAGTAAGTCAAACCAGAAATACCTTACTACAAAGTACTGTGATAATTTTCCTGCTAAATTCTATTTGTTGATATAGGGTATGAAAGCAAGGCCTATATGTATTATATATATTATAAAGTATACACGTATTATATATAATTCATATTATGTTATATTATGTGGCAAAAGAATGTAAATAGCATTCAGATACACTGATGCTTTAAATTTCATAAGGCAAATACATTAATACAGTCATGTTTTAATATCTCAATTCACTTATTATTAAATTCACTATGCAATGGTATAAAAGAGGGAATAAAAGTTAATATCATCACTGATCTGGCTGTCCCACTAGAGACCAGTCTTCTTACTAATTCAGTCATCTTCTTCTTACTAGATAAATTTGTACAGCTACTTGGTCTTTTACACTAATTGAAAAAATGCTGATTTTGTGCACTGATGGTCTACAAAACTTCATCAGAGATTTTCTGTGATCATAAGTTCATTTGATCATTTTAAATGGAGCTCAGGGACCAGACAGCAGAGAGACTAATTCATTTGTGTTTGTAAGGTCTGTACCCAGGACAAAGAACCATTTCTAATTCTGCTCATGAATTCTTCTGAAAGGGAGAATTTTAAGTGTTTTATTAGAGTTTTAACAAGAAGAAAAAATTCACTTAAAAATGCAATTTAAAATATGTGTACTTTTTGGATACTATAATTAGAATGGGCAGAAAAATGCAGTGAATAAAATGACTAATGGGTCCTAATGTTATATTATTTTATTCAAATTAAATATCCAAATTAGTATTTAAGAGTGTGCAATTCAACTTGTGAATACAAATGATGCTACATGATACTAATAGCAACTGAATATTAGCCTTAGTGAGAGTCACAAGAGAAATTCAGAGGCCAATGTATAGGTTTAAACTTTTAACTTTTATTCTTGTAATATATTAACTTTTATTATATTTCATGGAGACTTGCTTACAATTAAAATAATAGATTTTTAATTTTTTTAAAAAGAGAGGGATAGTGTGAGAGAAAGACAGAATCAAACTTTATTTAGTTTTTCATTTGACATTCATTGCTCTGATACTTTGTTATGTATGTGGTGCTGGGGTTCAATCCTATTGTCTTGCACAAACCAGGCAAGATCCAGAACTGCTGAGCCACTGCTCCAGTCCAAAATAATAGATTTTTAAAATAAGCATAGTGACACATGTTTATAATGTTAGCCTTTCATGAGACTGAGAGAGAGGTTTGCAAGGTTTGTACCCTCAGTGACTTAGCCAACTTAGCAAAATCCTTTCTTAAATTTTTAAAAAAGTCTGGGGTTATATTTTAGTACTAGAGACCTTGCCCAGCATTCAGAAGACCCTTGGTCCAATCTCCAATTTTGAAAAAGATAAATGAAAGCATATATTTTATAACTTATGGAACTGCTTGATATTTATCGTGATCAATCAATATATTATGTAACAAGGTCATCAGTAAACTTTGTTATGAAATTATTTGTGGATAATGATTCAGTATAATTAGAACTGAGGACCAGATCTCAGTATCTGATAAATAAAAGCAGGGATTGCCTACTTGAAAGTGCTTAGAGGAGTCAGCCAGCCTGCCCCCACTTATTGTCAGCAATGTTAGGGTCAGTTAATACAGTAACTCAATTTTAAAGATAAAATACTGACATGGAAATAAATTAATAATTTAATTGATATTTATTCTTATTATTACTAGTTGGGTGATCTTATATTATTGACAAGACAAGAATTTCCATTAAATTCATACTCATTTCCACTCATATTGCATTCAGGTGAAATTAAATCTGTTATGTACATTGAATAATTATTCTGATATTGACCAGATTGTATTCATGTGCAGAACTTGTGATTACTGAGAATATTTCTCCTAGAATTGCCCAGTTCCTAAGGCTATTGATTCAGTGCCAAACCTTACTGCATTTCTCCATGTATTTTCTCCATCTATTTTCAACTGATGTGTTGGATTTGACCTTTGCTTAGCTCTTTAATTTTACTTCTCTGCAGTTTCTTGAAATAAGTATGTCTGTGAAAATAAATCTCTCCTTGAATGTAGTGCATGAATTAACTAAAATTTAATAAAGCTGAGTAGTTTATCACAGTTTTGTTTTGAATTCTTCCAAATTTTTATTATCACAATACTGTGTTTATAATCACTGACTCTTTGGTTTGACTTTTTAAAAAAGTCCTACATAATCACATATTGTTTAAAGTTTTATAATGCATTTTAATCCAAGCACATGAGATTTGAATTTGAAAGCTATGGAAAAGTATAAATCATACAAATATTAGATGGTTTATTACAAATTACATTACAATATGAGTTCTGTTCTTCATGAATATTATATTATGTAAATCCTTCATAAGGACTTTGTTCCGGAATCATGGTAATAAAGTGGAGGAATTTATGTAGCTAGGAATGTAAGTGTAGTTCATTTCTGGGTTGCTATGTTGATTTCTAAAGGTTTGCTTCATCTTGACCCTGTGTCAACCTATTTTGCAGACCCAATTCTACTCATTAAAACTCCATTCCATTCATAGCCATTGAAACCCATTATTAAAGGTTACTGCACTGTTCAAGGTCACAAAGGTTATTTTATTAATATATTTATTAGTAAATTATTTGAAGAAAATATGGAGAAAATCTTAAGGATATACATGAATTTTATGTAAGGAAACATTTTTTTTCTTTGAAAGAGAGAGGGAAAGAGTCGGTGAGAAACGGATAGAATCAATTGTATTTATTTTGTCATCTGCCCTTTGTTTCTCTGACACTTATTTGTGTATGTGGTGTTAGCATTTCAGCCAGGGGCCTTGTGCATGCCAGACAAGCAATCCAACCACTGACTTACTATCCAGTCACTAAGGAATCCTTCCTTAGCTTTTCAGAACAAACTTAAAAAGTTTTATCTATATCTGAATGATATGTATTTAGGGTGCTAGTAATAGACCACAGTAATATTTCAACCCATTTAAACCTCAAGATATTCAAATGAAGAGAAGGTGGGAAATCTAATATAGCTCAACAGCATAAATTCAACTTTCACTGTTAGACTGCCAACTAATCTGATACGGTAGGTCTTGGATTTGTGCCAGGAGAACTGGCCATTCTCTTTAGCACACTCAAACCTGCACAGTGTGATGATTCTTCTGCTTTTAGGTGAATTTTAAAATTATGTGTAATTATCTCAGCCCATGTCAAAGGGGATGATATATGTCTCCTTCTTTGTCTATTTTGATTTGCAGAATGAGGTTGAGTGTCAGCATAGAAAGATATAGTGGCCTTCTGAAAGGTTGCTGTAGTTAAAAAAAAAACCACACATTTACAAATTTTAGGCATCATTCAGCAAGTGTATATAATACTCCCTTTTACCTAGTTATTTTCTTTAAAAATTATGCAAGGCCATTTTATTTGGCTTGCCCAGTAAAATATCAATGTAAGAAAGAAATTAGAGACTATGTTAGACACCAATCTTTCTTTTCTATTTTTTCTATTCACTAAATATAGACTTACAGTTAGGAGAGAATCACTAACAAACTATCAGTAAGAAATGCATATTCACAGAGCAAAGCAAGGCTGATGCCATTCCATGGTTTCCCCCCTTGGGTTAACCATGGTTCCATGTTTCCCCCTATTAAACCCCCATGTTAAATGGATTTCTCATGTAAGTCAGAGATTTCCCTCTGAGTTGATTGCCCCATATTCCCTCCCTCAAGTCTCCTTGATATCTTTCCTATTCCCTCCCCCCAACGCCCTCCCCACATCTCCCAGCATCCTAGGCCAGGTTCTGCCTGTTGTGTAAAAATTCATTTCCGATTGTATTCTAGCTTCCACAAATGAGAGAAAGCATTCTTCCCTTGAGTCTCTGAGTTTGGGATATTTCACTTAGCATATTTTTTTTCCATCTCCATCCATTCAGCTGCAAATGTCACAATATTGTTTTCTCTGATAGCTGAGTAATATTCCCTTGTATATATGTACCAAAGTTTTTGATTCCACTAGTCGAGTGAGGGGCATCTGGGTTGGTTCCATAATCTAGCTATAGTAAATTGAGCTGCTATAAACATTGATGAAGCTGTATCTCTATAATATGCCAATTCTACCCCTTTTGGGAAAATGCCCAGGAGTGGGATAGCTGGGTCATAAGGTGGTTCCAGCCCTAATTTTTTGAGGAGTCTCCACTGCTTTCCAGAGTGACTGAACCCTTTTTCAGTCCCACCAACAATGTGACAGTGTTCCTTCTTTCCCACAGCCCCTCCAGCATCTGTCATTGTTCATATTCTTCATTTTTGCCACTCTGACAGGAGTGAAGTAGAATCTCAGTGAAGTTTGGATTTGCATTTCTCTGATTGCTAGTGATGTAGAACATTTTCTCACATGTTTATAGGTTTTTTGGAATTCTTCCACTGAGAAGTTTCTTTTTAGTTCCATAGCCCATTTATTAATTGGATTATTTGTTGTTTTGGTGTTTAGTTTTTGTATATTCTGGATATTAGCCCTCTGTCCGAGGTGTAGCAGGCAAAGATTTTCTCCATTCTGTAGAATCTCTCTTAACACTCTTGACTAAATCTTTAGCTGTGCAAAAACTTTTCAGTTTTATTCCATCCCATTCATTTATTCTTGACTTTACTGCTTGTGCCATGGGAGTCTTGTTAAGTAAAGTGGTGCCTAACCCTATGTCATGTAGTGCTGATTCTACTTCTTTTTCAAGCATTTATAAAGTTGCTGGTTTAATATCCAGATCTTTGAACCATTTTGATTTAATTTTTGTGTGGGGTGAAAGGTAAGGATCCAATTTCAGTTGTCTACATATGGCTGTCCAATTTGTCCAACACCATTTGTTGAACAGGCTATCTTTCTTCCATACTATGCTTTTACCCCCTTTATCAAATATCAGATAGTTAAAGGTATGGGATTTTATCTCAAAATCCTCTATTCTATTCCACTGGTCTTCAGTTCTGTTTTGATACCAATACCATGCTCTTTATATTACCATAGCCCTGTAGTATATTTTCAGTTTGGGAAATGAGATACCACCTGTTTCCTCCTTCTTACTGAGTAATGTTTTGGCTATTCTGGGTCTTCTGTTTTTCCATATGAACGTTAAAATTACTTTTTCTATATCTGTGATGAATGAAATTGGTACTTTAATGGGAATTGCATTAAATCTGTATAGGGCTTTAGGTAGAATGGCCATTTTGATTATATTGATTCTGCCTAAACATGAACATGGGATGTTTTTCCATCTAATCAGATCTTCTGCAATTTCTTTTTTTAAAGGTTGATAGTTGTCATTGTAAATGTCCTTAACATCCTTTGTAAGATTTATGTCCGAGTATTTTATTTTTTTGGAGGAGATGGTGAATAGGACAGATTTCCTAATTTCTTTTTCTGGGCACTTGTTTCTAGAGTATATGAAAGCTAATGACTTATTGTTGTTGATCTTATAGCCAGCCACATTGCTGAAATCACTTATAAGCTCTAGAAGTCTTCTGGTTGAGCTTAATGGGTCTTCTAGGTATAGGATCATGTCATCAGCAAATAGAGACAACTTGACTTCCTCTTTTCCTATTCTAATTCTTTTGAATTCCTTCTGTATGATAGCTCTGGATAGGGTTTCAAGGACTATATTTAATAAGAGTGGTGAAAGTGGACAACCTTGACTTATTCCTGAATTCAGAGAAAAGTATTTCAGTCTTTCTCCTTTGAGCATAATGTTGCCTATGGGTCTGTAGTAAATGGATCTTACATAGTTAAAGTATCATCCTTTGATACCTATCTTCTCCAGAGTTTGAGCACAAAAGGGTGTTGAATTTTATCAAAGGCCATTTCCGTGTTGATTGAGATGATTACATGATTTTTATTTTTAATTCTGTTTAAGTGGTGAATTACATTTGTTGATTTGTTTATATTGAACCAGCCCTGTTTTCCTGGAATGAAGCCCATTGATCATGATGTATTATATTTTTTTTATTTTATTTTTGTGCAACCTTACAAGATTTTAACAAAATAATATAAAAGATGTATTATATTTTTAATATACTTTTGGATCCAATTAGCTAGAATTTAATTAAGGATTTTTTCGTCTATATTCATCAATGAACTTGGTCTGTAGTTTTCTTTTCTTGATGTGTTTTTGTTGAATTTTGATATCAGTGTAATTTTTGTTTCATAAAAAGTATTTAGGAGTGCTCCAACCTTTTCAATTCCATGGAATAACTTATAGAGGATAGTTGTTAACTCTTTTGTGAAAATTTGGTAGAATTCTGCCATATATCCATCTGGTCCTAGATCTTGCTTTTTTGGAAGGCCTTTGATGCTTCAATTGCATTACCTGTAATAGGTAGATTTAGATTTTCAATATCCTCCGGTGTTAATATGGGGTGTCTTGTGTGGCCAAGTGTCTGTCCATACATTCCAGATTATCAAATTTGGAAGAATATAAGTTTTCAAAATAAGTTCTGATAATTTCTGGATTTTGGTTGAGTCTGTGGTGATATCTTCATTTCCATCTTTTATTTTGTTGATTGGCCTTATTTCATTCTTCCTTTTGGTGAGGTTGGCAAGGGGTCTGTTAATCCTCTTTACTTATTCAAAGAACCAACTCTTTGTTTGGTTGATAATTTGTGTTGTTTTAATTTTGTTCTCAATTTCATTGATTTCAGCTCTTATTTTAGTATTTTCTGTCTTCTATTAGCTTTGGGATTGGATCATTCCTCTTTTTGCAGTGTTTGAGTTGGAACATAAGACTAATTGGGCGCTTTCTTGATTTTTTTATGTATGCACTCAGTGCTATAAATTTACCTCTTAAGAATGCCTTCAAACCATCCCAGAAATTTAGATATGTGTTTTCCTCATTCTCATTCATTTCCAAGAATTTCTTGATTTCTATCTCATTACCTTTTTTATCCATCCTTCGTTTAAGAGGGTATTATTCAATTTCCAAATATTTGAGTAATTTCTGTTATTTTTCTTGTGGTTGATTGCTAAGAGTATAGCAATGTGGTCTGACAGAATACATGGGAACATAGCAACTTTTTTATATTTGTTAAAGTTAGCGCAATGAACCTGGATTTGTTCTATTTTAGAGAAGAATCTGTGAGCTGCTGAGAAAAAGGTAAATTCATCCGACTTAGGATGGAATATTTTGTAGATGTCTGTTAAGCCCAACTTATTAATAGAGTTGCTCAGATTGGAGATGCCTTTATGATTTTTTGTTTCGATGATCTATCTAGTGTTAATAATGGTATATTGAAGTCCCCCAGTGTTATTGTGTTGAGATCAATGAGGGGTTTAATGTCTTTAAATATTTTTCCCGATATTTGGGGGGTTGTAATTGGGAGCATAAATGTTAATTATTGTTATATCTTCTTGTTTAATTGTCCCTTTTAGTATGATGTCCTTTCTGACTAGTTTCAGATCAAAATTAATTTTCTCAGATATTAAGATTGCCACACCAGCTTTTTTTTTTTTGGATCATAGGCTTGATAGACATTTTGCTAAACTTTCATCTTCAGTCTGTGTCTATTTTAGAGTGCGAGATGTGTCTCCTGTAGACAATATATTGTTGGAGTTTGTTTCTTGATCCAGTAAGCCATTCTGTGTCTTTTAATTGGGGCACAACCATTGACATTCAGATTTAGAATAGATACATGAAACTGAGTCTCAAATTTTGCGACTATTGCTGAGTTTTGTGTCATCTTGTGTATTTTTGGTGTGTAATGTGGTTATTGACACTCTTTTATTTCAGGGTTTAGGGAATTATTAGCATATTCTTCTGAATGAAGAATGTCCTTGAGAATGTTCTGTAGCACAGGTTTTGTGTTCATGTATCTTGCTAGCTAAAGTTTATCATTGAAGTATTTAATTTCCCGATCATATTTAAAGCTGAGTTTTGCAGGGTATATTATTTTTTGGTTGAAAATTGTTTATCTCAAGGATTGAAAAATATTGTTCCAAGCTCTTCTGGCCTTCACTGTCTGATCTGAAAAATCCATAGTGATCCTATGTTGGAGACTGAAGCCAACATGATGCTTGGCCGGATGCCAGAGAAAAGTATTAGTAGTAAACAACTCTGCAAGAGGCCCAGCTGGCTTGCAACTTCCCGAGTAATTAGCAAACTGCCTGACCACATGACTAAGCTATTTGGCTGCTCTATTGTTGCAACTGATTGATTATGTTTGTTCTGTGTCCCTATTGGGGGTTTTGTAACAAATTAATACCGGGCGTACAGGGAAATAGGAGAAGTAGAGGGAAGAAGAAAAGCCTTGGCAGTAGAAACAGGGACTCTAGTGAAAGGAGATGTAAAAGCTTTGCATCTAGAGAGATGAATAAAATAAAGTGCTTGGAGAACTCAGGACCAGTGTGTGTCTACTTCATTCCCAGTCAACCGCCGACTGAGAGCCTTGTCCGGTTCCTGCCGGCCAGGACCGGACAATCCTAATTGGTCTATTCTGGTGTTAGTATTTTCCAGTGAAAATTTGATTTGGTTGACAGTATTTTTCATTCTGATAGCTCTGCTACAACTCTTTTCAGGGTATGTAACTCTTTATAAATATGGTCTTTCATCTCATGGAATTGTTCCCTTATTTCCTTATATGACTTGTCTCTCATCTCTTGAAACTGATCTCTGATCTGCTTCCTTAATTCTTCTTGCAATTCTTTGGTTGAGTTACTAATCATAATGTTGATACAGTTTTCTAGATTTTCATCTAGGACACCGACCATGGAGTCCTTGAATGGGGAGCTGTGAGGCTGAGGAGGAGAGTTATTTCTCCCTTTCCTTATTTTCAGATACAGTGTGTGTGACTTGAAAATCTACAGTCAGTATTACTTTTGAAGGGATTATTGGAGCTTCTTATGACCTTGCTTCATTGGGATAGGGTGCTATTTGGGAAGCACAGATAACTAGCTGCCAGACCAATCAGTGAAAAATTGAAAGCCTATAGGTGCATATACTAGACAGATTTAACTAAAACAGTTATAATGACGATTAGAACCATAAGAGGCAGTTTTCCTCCATGAGAGCTTTCAAAATATATTAAGATAGCAAGCAACTACCTGTTTTCAAGAATGACCTTTTCTTGTAGGAAGAATGGATCCAAAAACTGTGGTACATTTATACCATGGAATATTACACAGCAATTAGAAACAATGACATTGCAGCCTTTGAGGGTAAATGGATGGTTATGGAAGAGATCATGATGAGTAAAATCAGCTTAACCCAGAGATCTAAGGGTCGATTGTCTCCACTCATCTGTGGAGGTGGGGACTAGACCCTGGACA
>PVKS010029194.1:6573-25713 GCA_004027875.1 Aplodontia rufa
TTTGGATCATGTGATCAACTGTGAACTAATCTCTATTTCCTGTGGATAGGGTGCATTGATTGGCTCAGGTTTAGTTCACATGGTGAGACCACAGAATCAAGACTGTAATAGAGTTGGTTTCACACCAATCAAGAGGCTGAGAGAAGTTCCCAAACCAACATTAGGATATTGTTTCTACCACAAAAACAATAAATGTCCATTGCTACACAAGAAGAGCCCTGGGACAAGTTTGTTCCAGTGCTAAAAGTGGACATATTAGGAACCGTGAGTCTCAAGAATGTTCTTCCAAATGTGCTGATTTTATTTTTCTTTGCTTTGGCTTCTCCAGGAACTCTATTAAATGGGACTTACCCTTGTTATCTTTTTAGGTATTACAGCCTGTGTAAATCAGTTATAAGAGGTTTAAGTCAATTGGAGACACACGAAATCCTACCCCTGCTTGATAAGACCTTGACATCTTTCCCGGCTTATAACCTGACTCAGGGAAAGTAAGGAAATCATTAAACCTGAAATCTTTTTCTGAAAAATGGGTCACCCTCTGAAGAGATTTGATGCAACTTGGTATCAGGGATGTTCAGTTTGAGGACACCTCCTGGCAGTTATTTTTGTACTAATTCATTCATGCAAAATTTTTATAGACTCCTCACTGTGTACCAGGTGCACAAGAGGAGGAGTAAAAAAAATGAAAGTACATTGGGGGACAGAGTCAAAATATGCACACAAAATAAATGAGTTTTTTTTTATTAGGGTAAAGACTTCGTTTTTTTTTTTTAAAGAGAGAGTGACAGTGAGAGAGACACATAAAGAGAGAATCAATTTTATTTAGTTTCTCATGTGGCTTTCATTGCTCTGACACTTTGTTGTGTATGTGGTGCTGGGGTTTGAACATGCATCCTGGCTTATCCCAGGCAGTGCCGTAACCGCTGAGCCACCACTCCAGCCCCAAGACATTTTTGTTTTTAAAGAGAGAGGGACAGTGAGAGACAGAGAGAGAATCAGTTTTATTTAGCTTTTCATGTGACTTTAGTTGCTCCTACATTCATTGTGTATGTGGTGCTAGGGTTTAAACCCATGTCTTTACACATGCCAGCTAAGCTCCGAGCCACTGCTCCAGCCCCAATAAGATACTTTTAGAGTGGAATAAATTCTATGAAAAAAATTGAGTAATATGAAAGAGAAGAGTTAGGTGAGAATGGATCTTTTTTTTTATTTATTTCATTTTTTTGTTCTTACTTAACCTGCAGTATTAACATGTAATAATTGTAAACATTGGTGGAGTGCTATGTAATTATTTCTGACATATGTATACAACATGTAATGATCAACACAGTAATTAGTATTTCCATTTCTTACCATTTCTTTATGTTTGGCATCTTTGATCTCCTCTCTTCTAGTTCTCAAGTATATGACAGGTTATTGTAAATTGTAGCACACCATAACTTATTGTCCCTATTTAACTATATTTGGTACCACCCTTTATTTCCTTTCCCTAAAATCTCCCCTCTCAGCCCCCAGTAATCACTAGTCTACTTTCTTCTAATTGAGGTCAACTTTTTTATTTTGCACATGTGAGAGAGAACATATGGTATTTGTCTTTCTGTGCCTGGCTTATTTCACTTAACACAGTAACCTCCATTTCCATCCACTTTCTAGCTAATGACGGATTTCATTCTTTTTATGGCTGAATAAATTCCATTATCTTTTCCCAATCATTTGTTAGTGACTACCTCAGTGTATTCCATATCTTGGCTATTGCGGATAGTGCTACAATAAACATGGACATGAAGGTATCTCTTTGATATGTTAATCTAATTTCCTTTGGATATATACCCAGAAGTAGGACAGTTGGATCATATGGTAATCTATTTTTAGTTTTATGTTTAGATTTTTTCAGTATAGCTGTTTGAATCCAGCAGTGCTTTACAACTAAGCTATATCCCCAGCCCTGTTATTTTTTATTTTGAGACAGGGTCTTGATAAGTTGTCCAGGTTGGCCCTGAACTTGCAATCTCCTGCCTGAGCCTCCCAAGTGGCTGAGATTACAGATGTGTGCTTCCGTGCTCTGCTGTTTTTCAGTTTTTTGAGGAAACTCTATTTGTTCTCCATAATGGTTGTACAATTTATATACAGATGTATATTTTAAAGAGGGACAGCAAGAGAGACAGAGAGAAGACATTTTTACTAGTTTTTCACATGACTTTTGTTACTCTGACACTTTGTTGTGTACGTGGGTGCTGGGATTTGAACCTGTGTACTTGCGCATGCCGGGCAAGTGCTGCAACCACCAAGCCACCGCTCCAGCCCCTGTACAATTTATATTTGAGAGCGGATTACTATAGATAGTGTGGTTAAGGCAAATTCTGTGGTGGCAGGGCCTCACTGCTACAAAGAAGACATGTTCTAAACATACTTATGTGTATGGGGAAAACATTCAAGGACTGTATTTGTGACTAATTGTTTAACAAGTTATTTTAGTTTATTGTCTAACAGGTGATTTTGCTTTCTGTTCTGTGGAGAGCATAAAGCATTCCAACAGAGGGTTTTAATGTAGATTTACAATTTTTTTACACCCATGCTATTGATTACTAAATATTAGTCTGGTCATGACACTGAATAAATGTGCATTTTTAAAAGTTTATTCCAGGGCTGGAGGGGTGGCTCAGCGGTTTCGGTGCTTGCCTGGCAAGCATGAGGACCCGGGGTTTAAACCCCAGCACCATGTACACAACTAAGTGTTGGAGCAACTAAGGCCATGTGAAAAACTAAATAAAGTTGTTTCTCTCTTTCTCTGTGTCTCTCACTGTCCCTCTCTCTTTTAAAAAAAAGTGTATTCCATAAAGTTTTTCTACTTTAAATCATCTTGGTAAACTTCCCCAACATTGAGAAAAAAATTGCTTCAGAGTGATCCAGATTCCATTTAAAAATTTATGTATACCTGCTTGGGTAGGAAAGCTCTTGTCTTTGGGATCTGTGGTGTAGTTGAACTGACAGTTATAACTATTGTGATACTCTGAAGTTTACCATTGAAAGGGACATCCAATCAAAGTCATGGAATTATTTTGGTTATAAAAATGATTGCTGGGCTGAGGAGGTAGCTCCGCATTAGAGCTCATGCCTAGCATGTGGGAGGCCCTGGGTTTGATCCCCAGCACTACCAAAGGAAAAAAAAAAAGGTTGTTGACACATTCAATGTGATATGCTATGCAATATATCTAAATTGAAAAATAGTACCAGATAAAATTATAGATGGGAAGCCCCCTTCTGAGGTTCTTCATGGAGGAGCAATCTGCTCCTGATCAGCTCCTTTCAGATAGAATCAGGACTAGGATGCAGGAGTCTCTTCTCTTTGTGCCAACTATTAAATGTTGACAAGGAGAGATTAGAGCGAATATAGATACAGGTAAAAACAGCAGGATAATTTGATTTGGAAATAATTTAACATGAAGAAATGGGATTAGACTTCTTATCAGTTTGTGAAGATGAAGTAACAAAATATGTGTAAGCACCAGGTTACTGACAGAGAAGCAAAGTTCAGTTCACTACTAGGAGCATTTCTGAGATTTAAAGCCCTTTAACAATGGGAGTGGCTGATACAAGTATAGGCTATTCATACTACTCTTTCAATTATTTGGTTGATGGTAGTGAGCTTATCTGGATACAGGGTTTCCCAAATAGCCATCATTTGTAGCTTTGTGAATTGTTTTTCCAGTCCTGTAGGATTTTAAAAAACGGACTAAAAAAATACATGTTTGAAATATGTAAAGTGGATTAATTGTAAGTGTACAGCTGGATGAATTTTTCATCTGCATATAACTTTGTTACCACCCATTTCAAAATACAGTATCAGCAACCAAGAGGTCCTCTGCTACTCATTCCCAGCCAATAACCTTCTTGCCCTAGGCAGCCAGTGTTCTTCGGTGAATCACTGAAAATCAGTTTTGCATGTTCTTAAACTGCATATGGTGTCTCCGTTTTTCATTTAACATTTTTCTTTAAGTTTTCGCTCTCTTCTTTTTGTACTAGGAGTTAATCCTCCCCTCCCTTTTCTTCCTTGTACTGCCTTCCCCCCAATACGTATTAAAATACACACATAACTATTAAAGTGAAGATGTTTCTTCGTTTTGTAACTAAAGTGATATTCTGGGCTACCACTGGCACTCGGACTATATTTGCTTCTCAGAAGCCACCAGATGATTTCTGAGGTCCTTTGTAATTCTAAGATTTTGTGGTGCTCGAGTAGCCAAAACTTCACAGAATGAGCTGTGATGATCCTGATCCCTTCATCGCGCCATCCATCCATCATCCATCTATCCAACTAACCCAACTAACACTTGTTGAGTAGTTAGCATGAATCTCTCCCTTTGGACAACTGGAAGACTCCACTTCCTGCTTTGCGTGCGTGCGTGCGTGAGAGAGAGAGAGAGAGAGAGAGAGAGAGAGAATAGAAGAGTAAATCACTTGAGCATATGTGGTAAGTGCTACAGCTCAGGTAAGCTCCAAGCACACAGAGGAAGGGTGGTTTCCGGAGACAGGGTGGAGAGGAGAAGGTGGGTGGGCATTTTCACTAGCAGCAGCTGCCAGCCACCCGACTTTGATCACTTTGCCGCCTGCAGCAGCAGCGGTCAACCTCAGCCTCTCTTAGCAACCAGAGCACAATACCCAGGAATCTTCCCATTGGCCTCGCGGAGTTTGATGGGCAGCTCTAGCATACAATCCCAGCTCTGACCCCTGGGCTCTGCGCTTACTCACGGGAAGGCTCACCAGCGGTCCCGCCCTCCTCTAGTGCCCCGCCCAACCCCAGGCATTTTGCGGCGCATGCGCAGGTGATTGGCGCTGTGTGCTGGGCCAGCGCGGAGCCGAAGAAGCGGTCGTGAAACGCCTGGGCTCGGTCGAGACCGCCTCGTCGGCTCCTAACCTAGAAGTTGCCGCGGAGAGCGGCCGTCTTTTGTCTTTCTTCGTGGCGAAGGTGCAGAGCTGTTCCTGCTCGGCCCGCGGGGGAGCCCCGGGAGCCGCACGGTGAGAGTGTAACTTAGTTGACCGAGTTGGGGGGAAGTTTTGAGGTTTGAGGAGGGGTCCGGGCAAGGAGCGCGGGCTCCTCCCCCTGCGGCAGCTCCTTGGGGCGGGGGCGAGGGGCGCGCGGGCGGGGAGGAATGGGCCGCGGGCACTCCGGCAGCCGGGCTCTGGGGACCCGTCCTCCGGTATTGTCTGCGCCCGGCGGCGGCGGCGGCGGCGGCGGCGCGCCTCCCACTCTCACGGTCGCTTCTGGGCTGCCGCGGCTCCCGGACGGGGGCGCGGTTGCCTCTCCAGCTCTCGCATCCCCCGCGAGGGTTTGGACCCTCGCCCCGGGCTCCGCGCCGCGGGGGCTGTCTTTCCTCCTCGTGGGCGGCCAGCTGCTCGGTGAGACTCGTGGGTCCGGCGGAGTGCGCTGCTGCGAACAAGAGCTGCGGGCGATAGGGAGCAGCTCCCCGGGGCCGGCGCGGACCGTAACCACTTCGGACCGCGCCTGCCTCGGGGCTTTTCTGCGCCTACGGTGGGGCCCCGGCCCTAAGGACCCTTGCGTCTTCTCTGGAGACCGGCGGCGGTGCAGTGGGAGAGGCTGTGCGTTAGCCTCACCTTGTTACCGAGCTCTACTGTAGCTACACTTTTGAAACCAAACGAAACATTTTTTTCTTTTTTTGTAAATATGGCTCCCTGACTCTTTCCTTTTTTTTATTTGCTAACACAACCGGTATGTAAGGAGTTGAAAAAATTGAGGGGGAACTCCCCCCCCCTTTTAAAGACAGGGTAGACAGTTTTTTAAAAAAATCTTTAACAGCAGAATGATTCGGTTATACTGTTTCTAGATCCTACTGTGAACTTAGAAATGCACAATGAAAGTTGGACTGAGTAATGTTTTGGTGTTGGTTCTGTGCTTTTGTACTCCACAATGAAGTTATTTTGAGAGTTTATTGCCTCAGGCAAATATAAAGTGCATAGCAGTGGGCCGTTTTTGGTTACTACCCCCACCCGTGTTATTTTCAGATGAAGCAATATACCCAGTTTTTCTAAACCGTCGGATTGTCCAGTACAGGACAAATGCTGCAGTGTTTAAAAGGTCATTATTTGCAAATTTGTAAAGGAGTTATGATCAGTTGAGATAAATCAGTGTTACTGTTCTTGCCAACCTTAATGGTCTCTTGGGGATTTGTGGACTGCATTAATTACAAGCCTTGTTAAGCTTTGGGTGTACCATTCCACTGCATTCAGTTTGTTGGGTTTAGGATATGAGAATAATTCTGTTTAAACTCCCCAGATGGAATTAGCTTAAATGGCTGTCTGTCATAGTGGAACAAATTGACCGATTTTCACTTGTATCTCTTTGCTATCTGTTAAAAGAAATTTGGGAAACACTGAGCATGATAGTTTGTTTTGATTTCTCATGCTAAGTGAATAATGTGGAGAAGTGTTTTCATTTTTTTTTTTTTTTTGGTTCTTTGAGGTTTGGTTGGCCTCATTTTGCTTGAGAACCCGCTTTCTTCACCTGATGAAGTTAAAGGAAAATATTTCTTAAGGGATAGGCATTAAGGAGTCACAATGTTTGTTCTTTGGCTTCCTTTCCTGGTTGTGTGGTTTTGTGTGTGTGTGGGATTGTGGGGAGGAGTAAGGTAGGGAGGTTGACAGAGGTTGGAAGGAGTTGTCAGGGAGGGACATAGTGTAAACAAATACTACTTACAACATAATGTGACAGCACAGCAGTTGCTTTCCTTCTCTAGCAAAAGTATGCTGTGCATACTTTTGTTGTAGAATTTCTCACAGTTCATTTGTTTGCTGGACTAAACAGTAACTGTACTGGTAGTGTAAATGGACTCTTCCTCTGGTTTTTTAACTCCTTGAAGGTTTTAATGGGCCTTACTTAGTTTTGTATCCTCTTTGCCAGAAAGAGTGTTGTGTACAACGCAGGCACTCAGCATGTTTGAATCGGGTAATCTGCTTTTTACTAGCGAGGGGTAGGGCACGTAGGAGAGAGCCATTAGCTCTCATTGTCTAAAACGAGAGTTTATTGGCACATCTGTGATGAAATTTAGTTTTACTTTAAAAGGATTCTAACCCTTCTTTTTGTCTGTTGATTTCTGGAATAGAAGTGGTGTTCATATCTTGCACTATGGATTTAAAAAAAAATTGCAGTTTAGAACAACCCCTCCCATACCCCATTGGTGAAAGGTGAAATTGTTAAAACTGTTGTACTAGTCCATTCACCACTCTGCCTGTTCCTCCATTGTGAAATTGGGAGGTAGCACAATTTAGAAAGAAGTACACGCTTTGGAGGGAGGTAAATTTGAGTTAAGATCCTCACATATCTTTTGACTAGTTTTGACCTTGAGTGCCTCACTTGTCCTCTCAGCTTCAGTTTCCTGCTCTATAAGGGGTAGTAGCACACCCCTTGAATGAACGAATTATGTGTTAGTACAGTGTCTTAACATTAAGTAGGTGGCTATTTCCTGACAGCCATAATGATGTTTTTGATTCACTTGTACATGACTTACCAACACATTCTTAAAAATGATGCTTCTGAGTATGGTGGTTCAGCTATTTCTTTGATAAAGAAGGGATTCTGAGACTTGAGTCTTATTTTTTTTCAGAAATTTATTTGTTGAACAATCAAACAAGCTTCTAATGAAATAATATATATAAATTTCGAAAATTAGATTTACCCCCAAAAGCCCCTGCCCCAACTACCTACCCTTAATCTGCCTCCCCTCCTTCCCAATACATCTCTACAAATGCCTTAGGTTGTCCGTATTTAAAACATGATAATAGACCTCCTATCTCAATGGCCAGCGTCTAGCTCCAGCCTCCACAGATGAGTGAAGTCATTCGACCCTTGGTTCTCTGGGTTATGCTTATTTCACTAAGCATCATTTCTTCCATAGCCATCCATTTACCTTCAAAGGCTGCAATATCATTGTTTCTAATTGCTGAGTAGAACTCCATGGTATATATGTACCACAGTTTTTGGATCCATTCATCCAGTGAGGGACATCTAGGTTGTTGCCATAGTTTTGCTATTGTAAATTGAGCTGCTATGAACATAGAATTTGCTGTGTCACTGTAGCGTGCTGATTCTAAATCCCCTGGAAAAATACCCAGGAGTGGAATAGCAGGATCATATGGTGGGCTCATCCCTAGTTTTTTGAAGATTCTCCATACTTCTTTCCAGAGGGGCAGTACCAGTCTCAGTTCCACCAACAGTGTGCTAGTGTGCCTCTCCAAACCCCTCCAGAATCTATTCTTGTTTATTTTCTTCATTTTTGCCAGTCTTACTGGTATGAGGTGACATCTTAATGTAGTTTTCATTTGCATTTCTCTGATTACTAGTGATTTAGAGCACTTTCTCATGTATTCATTGGCTTGATCAATGTCCTCTGTTGAGAAGTTTCTATTTAGCCCTTTGGCCCATTTATTGATTGGGTTGTTTGTGTTTTTGTAGTTGAGATTTTTGAGGATTTTGTAGATTCTGGATATGAGGCCCCTGTCAGAGGAATCACAGCCCATGATTCTCTCCAATTCTGTAGGAAACCTCTTGATTCTTTTGATTATTTCCTTGGTAGTGCAGAAGCTTTTTAGCTATAAGGCATCCCAATCACTGATTTTTGACTTTACTTCCTTCACTTTAGGAGACATGTTGAGAAAGTCTTTGCCTACTCCCAAATGCTGAAGTGTTGGACTTAATTTGTCTTCCATCAGTTTTGATCTTCCTGCCTCAGCCTCCTGAGTAGCTGGAATTACAGGCGTGCTGTCACTGCAGCCAACTGTGCTTCCTTCCTTTAAGGTTAATGGACAAATGCACTCGAATAGGTTTGATTTACTACAGTTATTACTAATGGGGCAGTTATCCATTTGGAAGCAGTGCTTCCCCTGTCAAATTGTCTTAACCACTGTAATGAGGAGAGAGAAAGAAGAGCTATTGGTAGAAAGTTTGTTTCATGTACATGTCCTCAGATTTGTAGTCTTCCATTCCACTTTTGGTTTGATTGGAACATAATAAGTGGAAGAATAGATTAACCCATTTTTTTCAGTCTTTTCTGGGAGAGTGGACTAGTAGATCTGTTCCTGAAATAGTCATTTGTATGAATATTTCTGTTGGGCAGTGGGGTACTTTATCTTTTTACCTCTTCAGAGCTGTGCTCAGTGTCTGGGGAAGGTGGATACCAGTGTGTTTATATGATGTGGATATTGGGGTAGAAGAGAAGGAAAAGATGTGGGATGTTTACCATTTATGTCACTCTGTAGGCTTTTTTTAATTGAAAATTAATGTTTTTGAATTTTAACTTTTTTATTTAATAGAAGGAGAGGGAGAGAGAGAATGAATCAACTTTACTTAGTCTTTCAACTGGGTCTTGTTTTTCTGACACTTGGTTGTGCAGGTGGTGCTGGGGTTTGAACCTGGATCCCAGCACATGTCAAGCAAGCACTGTAACTGCTGAACCACCACCACTGCACCCTGAATTTTAACTTTTGATCATATTTTAAGCTCATATTTGTCCATAAAATTAGCCTCTGCTACCCAAAATAATTTAGTCTTCCTGAATGGTTAGGAATTAATTAAAGTACTCTACAATTAATTGGTCTTTTAAATTAAGAGATCATACTAGGGAAAAGCCCCCAGGAATTAGATTGAGTTTCACAAAGCCAGATATGGTTCTCTGATGGTGATCTCTAGTAAAAGCATGTGATATGGAGCCACAGGATCTGACTTCACATCCAGATGTTTCCATTATTTGCTGTTTGATCTTGAGCAAGCCACTTTATCTGCCTCAGACTTAGTATCCTTGTTTATAAAGTGAAAAATTAATATTATTACTCAGTTTATTGCATATGACTGTTGTAAGAAACACATGAGAATAAAGCACTATACAAATGCTGTGTAGTGGTATAATTTTATTAGTTAGCTACGGCTTTGGGTAAAACAAATCCTAGTCTAAAAGGGGAAAACATTCCACTAGTTTTATTGATTTTTTTTTTCTTTATAGAAGGTAATTAAAATAGTACAGTATTTTTTTAAATTGCCGTTCTTCTTGCTTGGGAAAATGATATTTTTTTTTCACTTTTGACTCTTCTTATATTTCCTTTTATAACATATTTGTCATGGAATATTTTCTAAACTAAATAAATTTCATTTCAGTGTTTGCTGTTAGACCCAAATTGGATGCTTGAAGTCAGGTGAAACCACAATAAACAATGAACAAAGAACGTCAGAATATTTCAGAAGACTACAAAAGAAGCTAGTATAGTTATCTGATCTTTACTATTATTTTCATATTTAAGAATTTAAAAAAATGTGGTTTACAAGTAAGGGGAGTGTACCTCTTATGTGCCAGATGGTGTACTGAATGTACTGAAGCTTACCTACATTTCTTATTTAATTAAAAAAATTTTTTTTAAGTACCAGGGATTGAACCCAGGGGTGCTTAACGACTGAGCCACATCTCCAGCCCTTTTTATATTTTATTTGAGACAGGGTCTTGCTAAGTTGCCTAGGGCCTTGATAAGTTGCTGAGGTTGGCTTTGAAGTTGTGATCCTCCTGCCTCAGCCTCCCCAGTCACTGGGATTACAGGCGTGTGCCACCACACCCAGCATTTATTTAATTCTTAAAACATATCTATGAGGCTGGAATTACTAACCCATTTTAGGATGAGGAAACAACCTCAAAGAGACTTGATAGTGACCATATCATTAGAAGGCCATGGTGCTGAAATTTGAATTCTGGCACCAAAGGCATTGCTTTTACCTAATTGACAACTATCATCTGGGAGAAAGTACATTTGAAAACAAGTCAGATATATTGAGGCATTCTAAGCATATGATAAAGTGTACTCAATTAAGTATAGAGTGTAGAAGATTTTGACAGGGTATCCATTCTTATAACTTACCAGCACAATCAAGATAGAGAACATTTCTGTCATTTGTGATGTGCTCCCTTCCAGCAGCCCCCCAGCTCTTAACCCATTGTCTGCCTCAGCGTAGGCAACAGCTGGGGTGCTCTGCGTTCTGTCACTGGAGTTGGCTTTGTCTTGCCAAGTCTGGACTGCTGCATGTTTTTGTAAATAAGGTTTTATTGAGACAGCCATGCCCTTTTGTTTACGTGTTGTCTGTGACTGCTTTGGTGCCGCAGCTGCAGCCTAAAGTAGTTAACACTGAGACCCTGTGGTCCTTATAGCCAAAAATATTTACAGTTTGGCCTTCTACAGGAGTAGTTTGCTGATTGTGTTCTATATAATCAAATGCAGTTATTTACATCTGAGAAGATTTAACAATAATTCTATAATATTACTTAGATTTCAGCTTTCTCTATTTGTCTTCTAAATTTTTTTATAGTTGATTTAAAACAATTAAAAATTTTTTTTTATTAAGGAGTTGAGTCATTGTACAGTCATAAATGCATTTAAAGTAACAATATAATATGTATATGTTCTTAAACCAGAATTACCCCCACATCGCTCACACCCCAGTTTCTTGATTCTTCTATATTTCGCCCCTACAAGTGATATAAATTCTTAGATTGTGAATCTTCCAGAATTAAATGATTGTATAAGTAATATTTGGATTCTCAGGGGGGTAAAGAGTATGCTTCATTGTTGATTGTCTCCCTAGATCCCTCTCTATTGTCTTTCCCTCTTCCCTCTCCCACTTACCCCCTTCCCATATATCTATGGTTGCCCTAGATGTGTGTTGCTATGCCTTTGCTGGGTTTAATACATGAGGCTGACTACCTTTCACTCAAGCCTGGGTTTAGCTCCAGCCTCCACAAATGAGTGAAAACATTTGACCCTTGACTCTTTCTGTTTGGCTAACTTAGCTCAGCATGATTTCTTCCATTGCCATCTATTTACCTTCAAAGGCTACAGTATCATTGTAAAACATTTTTTTTGAACCAGGGTAAAATCAGAGTTTTCTCAGTACATTTTTATGATTGTTTAGTCTTTTATTTGTCATTCTTTTTTTTTTTTTTCTTTTAAAGAGAGGGAGAGAGAGAAAATCAGTTTTATTTATTTTTTCTGTCTGGCCTTTGTTTCTCCAACACTTAGTTGTGTATGGGGTGCTGGGGTTTGAACCCTAGTCCTCACTCATGCCAGGCAAACGCTCCAACCTCTGAGGCACTTCTCCAGCTCCTGTCATTCTTTTTTAAATGTATAGATTACATTCACTAAAATTCATCCTTTTTAATGTATGATGCTTTAGGTGTTTTGACCAGTGCATACATTCATATAACTTCTACTTGAAATAGAACAGTTCCTCATCCCCCCAAATTCTTCTGAGCCCTTTTGTAATCAACCCATTCTTCACTTCTAGACCTTGGAAACTGCTGATCTGTTTTCTATCTCCAACTTTTTTTTTGTCCTTTTCAAGAATGTCATATAAATGGAATTACATAGAATGCAGGCTTATTTTTTAAAAATTTGCCCAATGACTAATGATGGTAAGCATTTTTCATGTGATTATTTGCCATTCTTTGGTGATGTGTCTGTTTAAAATTGCCCATTTGAAAAAATGTTTGCATATATTCTAGATATGTGATTATGATTTGCAAATTTTGTCCTATGTTGCTTACCTTTTTCTTAATAATGTCTTGAGTAGAATATCTTAATTTTGATAATGTACAATTTTTTTTCCTGTCAAGGATCATTCTTCTGGTGTGATATCTGAGGAATCTTTGCTAGCTTTATAAAAAGCTCAAAAGCTTCCCTGTGTATTTTCTTTCGAGAGCTTTATAGTTTAAAAGTTTATATTTAGGTTTGTGACCAGCTTTGAGTTAATTTCCCTAAGTGATTCAAGGTATGCAGTTGTTTTTTTTGTCGTTTTTTGCATATGGATCTGCATTTGTTCCAGCAGCATATGGTGTAGACTGTCGTTTCTTCATTGAATTATCTTTGCATCTTTGTTGAAAGTCGATCATATCCCTTTTTGTGGATTCTTTTTTTTTTTTTTTTTTTTTTTAATTAAGAAAGAAAGGTGGGGCTGGAGCAGTGGCTCAGCGGTTATGGTGTTTGCCCAGCATGTGCAAGTACACGGGTTCAAACCCCAGCACCCACATACACAACTAAGTGTCAGAGCAACGAAAGCCATGTGAAAAACTCAATAAAAATTGATTCTCTCTGTCTCTCCCTCTCTCTCTTACTGTCCTTCTCTCATTAAAAAAAAAAAAAAAAAGCACAGTGTGGGAGAGAAAAAGAATCAGTTTTATTTAGTTTTTCATTTGGCTTTCATTGCAGGGATGCTTCGTTGTGTACTGGAGTTCCAACCCGTGTCCTTGTGCATGCAAGACATGTGCAGTAACCATGGAGCCACCACTCCAGCCCCTGGATTCTTTATTCTGTTGTGTTGATCTGTGTTTCATTTCTCTGTTCCCACTGCTGATTACTGTAGTTTCATAGTCCTGTTATTTTTTTTTTATTTTTTGTGTGTGTGGTACTAGGGATTGAACACAGGGGCTCACACATGCGGGGCAAACATTCTACCACTGAGCTGTAGCCCCAGCCCATTGTAGCTTTCTAGGAAATCTTGAAATCAGGTAGCATGCATTCTCTAAAAGAGAGAGTGAGAGAAAGAATCAGTTTTATTAATTTTTTTCATCTGGCTTTTGTTGTTTAGACACTTGGTTGTGTATGTGGTGCTGGAGTTTGAACCCTGGTCCTCTTGCCTGCCAGGCAAGCACTCCCAACTGCTGAGCCACTGCTCCAGCCGCTTTACTTTTTTTTTTTTTTTAAATAAAGGAAGGTAATATTTTTGGAGTGTCTAGTTGGTGAGTTTATGGGGTGATAGGGTTACATTTGTTTGTGGTTGCTAACATTACTTGTTTCCATTGACTATAGTCTGTTTTGAAAATTTGAGCCCTTAATCACAGATAGGAGTCAGGTAAGAGTATGGGTGGTTTTGATATGAATCCATAACAGCTCCTTGGAAAATTGTTAGCACTTGCTCTTACCTTCAGGCTCGTTGTGGCACCATGTTGTTCAAAGGGGACTTCATGTTGTTTGTGGTGGGTAGATCACATCAGAGAAATTGATGTGAATTTTTATCGACACATTAATTCAGATTTTTAAAAGTGCTCTTTTTTCACGTGGTAGCTATATTAAAGGTGGTGAATATGTCAGGAACTTTTTGCAAATTTGATGTTTTCTGTGATTCATGAATCACTTCTGAAAGCTCTTAAAATGACTTAGGTGGTATCAGTAAATTTCCTGGTCTTGCTAGTTGAATTTGGCTGTTTCTGGAGTGGGCAAAAGGAGGTCCATTGTGACCTTGTATGGAAATAATTTCTTTTACCTTTGATATGGTGAGGGAGATGGTTTTGCCTCTTGGGTGCCCCATAAGTGGTTGAGCTCTTAGTGGAAAGGATGAAACCTTGCACTTGTGGAGTTTTTTAGGGTAAAAGAGTGGCAACAAGAGTTGAGAAGTAGAGTTCTTTTGTTTTTATTACTCTGTGGTACTGGAGACCGAACCCAGGGCCTTGAGCATAGTAGTCAAGGACTGTATCACTGAGCTACATTGCCAGCCCTTTTTTATTTTATTTTTGAGGCAGGGTCTTGCTAAGTGGATCAGGATGGCCTTGAACTTGTGATCATCCTGCCTCAACCTCCTCATTCTGCAGGTGTGTACCACTGTGCCTGGTGAGAGAAGTAGTGTTTTTAGTGTTCATTTGGTCACGAGAACCCTTAGGGCCTAAGGTGCTTTCTCTCTTTGAGGATTAAAGGCATATATTGGTCAGTGGCAAGCAACACCTTTTGTCTAGGACTTTGTGATTATATAAATAAACATAGTCATGTTTTATTGTATGTGCTGTAAGTCACATTTTCACTGTGATACAATTATATCCAGAGTAGCCAGTTTAAAATTTCAGTTTGTTTTTGTTGTAAATAGAAGTCACTGTGGTCTGCTTTTAAACTGTTCTTAGAATTCTTATAAACCTACTAGGGTTCCATGTTTCTGCCTTGATAGTCAGAAACTTGCCAGTAGAATTAAATTTTCCCTCAACATGCAAGAACTTTGAGGATGGAAATTAATAATTAACATTTACATACTTATTCACGTCTTTAAAATGTTTTACAAATATTTAATTAGTTCATATATTAGAAGTTGAAAAACCAGCTTTTTAGGTTCATTTTTAACAGTACCGAAGTGTTAGGTGGGGAGGAGTAAGTCTTAAGTGAATGCAGGTGCTTTCCTTGACTGGTAGCTTTTGGCTCAGCTTGGTTCACGTCAAGCATGTTTTTTTGGGTATACATCTTCTGCTTAATGTGGGGGAGTGGCATTACGTGAACTGAAAAAAAAAAAAAAAGAATGGAATAGTTGGAAAAAGGTGTGGGTGATTGAGACTTGTAATGTAACTCTGTCTTCTGTAGTCCCCTAAATGTGTATTGTCTCATTTCATTCCTGTGAGCGTTTGTTTTTTTTTTAAAGAGAGAAGGACAGTGAGAGAGAGAGACAGACAGACAGAGAGGATCAATTTTTATTGAGTTTTTCACATGGCTTTTCGTTGCTCCGACACTTAGTTGTGTATGCCGGTGCTGGGGTTTTTTACATGGAAAAGTGCCCTAACCGTGCAGCTACCGCTTCAGTCCCCTTATGAGCATTTTTTGAAGGGTAGGACATGATTGGAGCTGACCCCAGACACATGAATAGAGCTGTTACACATGCAAATTTCTGTACTTCTGGGTTAGGAGGTAATGACTCCAAAATGGAGGCTTTGCTCCTTTCCTTACCACCGCTTGTTACCTGATTCTATCACCTCCTCTCTCACTCCAGTAAAAATGGATTTTACTTGCAAGATTGTGAGCAACCTGCTCCTTTTCTTCTGCCCTTGGGTTCTTTTGTTCCTTGAAATCATATTTGTTATTGATTCACCTTTTTTTTTTTAAAGAGGGACAGTGAGAGAAAGAGAGAATATCAATTTTATTTAGTTTTTCATGTGGCTTTCATTGCTCCGACATTTCATTGTGTACATGGTGCTGGGGTTTGAACCCATATCCTCATGCATGCCAGGCAAGCATTGTAACTGTTGAGCCACTGCGCCCACCTGCCTGCCTGCCTGCCTGCCTGCCTGCTTGCTTGCTTGCTTGCTTTCTTTCTTTCTTTCTTTCTTTCTTTCTTTCTTTCTGAGAGGGACAGTGAGAGAGAGAAAAACAGAATCAATTTTATTTAGTTTTTTTAATGTGGCTTTCATTGTTCTGAGACTTCATTGTGTACATGGTGCTGGGGTTTGAACTCATGTACTCGCTTATGCCAGGCAAGTGCTGTAACTGCTGAGCCATGGCTCCAGCCCCCCCCCTTTTTTTAAAGTGTATTACTTTATGTATTTTTTAACAGAATACCTTTATTTTTATTTACTTTTATGTGGTGTTAAGGTTCGAACCCCGTGCCCCACATGTGCTAGGCAGGTGCTCTGCCTCTGAGCTGCAACCCAAGTCCAATGACTCATTTTTCATTGAGACATAGAGAGGTGCCAGAGGAACGTATAAAATTTAAGCTCTTGGATGTGAAATGGGTCAGAGGATGTTTTTGTATCAGTATTTTCCCCCCCATCTCAGTGAGGATTCTTCAATGTGTCAGTGACTTCCTTCCAACTCTGCTTAGAATAGTTAATTGATTTTCTTACTATTGTCGCCAACCACATTATTAAACTTTAAACATCGTTTTTTTCTTCCCCCATACAGTGCAGTGAATAGGACCATTTGAGAATTGTGTCTGAGTGATTTCCTATGGCAGGGCATCTTTTTCATCATTGCTTATATTCACAGGGACCTGTTTATGAATTTTTAGATAACCTTTTCAGAGAAACCTTAGTATGTGATGGCGGAAAGAATTCTGAGAGCTTAGCATGCATATTTAATGAAAATTTTTTAATCACGAATGAGAAACTGTTGTTTTAATGGGGCTAGATAAGAATGACCTTGAACTTTTTCATCTATCAGATGGTGTTTTTTTCCCAAGACATTTTTCCCCTTTCCTTTTCCTTCTACGATTAAAATCTGAAAATTTTAGAAGTGAGATGAGTTGCTTGTGGGCTCTCAAATGAGAATCTCTTTGTAACATTAAATACACCCAAGTTTAAGCTATTAATTTTATCTGTTCTTCACCAAGATTTGTGGTAACCTGGAAGGTAAGTTGTATAGCTGGACCTTGAATAATACTATATGTGAACTATGTATAATTGAAATTGTCTTAGTTAAATGTTTCAAGCCATCCTTTTATTTGTCTGAAGATAACATTCACTTACATTTTTGAAAAAGGGACTTTTTGGAAACCTCTGATGCTCTGACATTTAGTTGTGTACATGGTGCTGGGGCTTGAACTTGGGTCCTCGTGCCTGCCAGGGAAGCACCATAACCGCTGAGCCATTGCTTCAGCCCAAGAATAAATGAACAAATGTAAATTTTTCTTAGCATCTTTTGGGGGAAGAGAAGACACCAGGTTAAATGGAAGTTTGATCACTGTTGCCCAAGTCTGGAAGCAAAATTTGTACAACTTTTGCCTGGTTTTTATGTTTGGTTAATGTATTATTCTATCACTTTATTTTTTGAACCTGTTCAGTAGCTTTCTCATTTGTCTTTCGGTAGATGTAGCATGCCTGCCTAATTTATTTAAAAATGTTTTATTTTTAAAACATTCAAAATGAAATAGTAGAATTTATTCCTCTATACCTATTACCCAAATTCTAGAAAATTAACAGAATTTTTCTATTCTTTGTATGTATTATTTTTACAACATCAGTTTTCTTATGATAAAATCCATATACCATAAAATTCACCCTTGCTTCATTTTAATTACGTTCATCTAAGTTATCTTGAAAGTTATTATCAATGATTATTTCTTTGCCTTGATGATTTTTTTAGTCCTTCATTCTAGCAAGAGTTGAAAAAATTATGCAAAAAGAAGTATGATTTTGGCAGAACTTTATGTGCTTTGACTTTGCCAGTAGATTTATTTTTATGATTAACTTTCTACTTCATAATCTTTATGCTAGGGGTCATCAGATAGTTTTTAAGCTTCACAAAAGACAATTTTTAAAAGTTGTATTTTAATTACAGCAGTTAATATATGGGAATTATACATAACACAAAAAAGTGCACACAAATAATTGAGTTTAATTATTTTGGTTTTAATTTGATGTTTTTATTTCCAAACTTGAAAATTTGTAGAGGGTGTATATATGTGTTTATTATGTATTGTGTGTATACCTGTGTATGTGTACATAAACCATATGTGGCATTATATATTCTTGAGTATAAACATTACAAAACATTTTATGAATATAGCTTTGCATATGTAAATTTTTAAATAGTTTTATAATATTTCACTATATGTATTTAGATTTTTCTTCAGTTCACTAAATATCCTATTTGAATATTTAGGTTGTATTCATTTTTACCCATTGCCTCATTATTTTCCCTACTTCCTTTCTGCTATGATAAACATTGCTGTGACGAACCACTGTTATTCAGCTTTTCATTGCTGTGACCAAATACCTGAGAAGAACAACTTAAAGGAAGAAAAGTTTATTTTGGGCTCATTGTTTCAGAGATTCAGTCCTTGATTTGCTGACTACGTATTTCTGGGCCCAAGACACTGCGGAGCATTATGGTGGCAGGGTATGGTGGAGAAAAGCTGCTCAGCTCATGGCCCCTGGGAAACCTAAAAAGAGAGCCTGAGAGGATCCAGGCTCCCAGTGACCTGTTTCCTCTAGCCATGCCCCACCTGCCTACATTTACAAATCTAGTAGTCCTTTCAGATTGTTAATTTAATGGATTAAACTACTGCTGAGGAAACAGCTCATAATCATTTCACTTCTGAACATTCCTGCTTTGCCTGACACGTGATCTTTTCAGGGTAGACCTCATATTCAAATCATAACAATTACCTTACGTGTGCATCTTTGTATCCTTGGTACTTCTCACAGAAATGAAATTGCTAGGACAAAGGGTGATTATTTCCACAACTGTTCATTGATATCAGGTTTTCGGTTTTTGTGTCCCCCTGCCTTCTGAAGAAGGTATTCCCAAGTTCTGTAGATCCTTGGATTATATTATGGGGCCCAAAATGTTGGGGAGGACAAATGGTGCCACACAGTTCCACTTTTTTTTTTTTTTTTTTTTTTTTTTTTT
>PVKS010029195.1:0-25609 GCA_004027875.1 Aplodontia rufa
AATTGCCTTGAATGATTCCACTTTACGTCTGTTACCCTGGTCCAATTGTTAACAGTTCATTTTACTCTACAAATTCTAGCAGTTTTAGTGATTAATGCCCTGGTCACCCTATTACTCAGGAGGTTTTAGTTCCTATCATGTTTTTAAATATCACCAATATATCAAAAGATATCTTTTAGCTTGGCAGCTTTCCATACAGGTTCTTAAGACTCTGAGATCCTCTCTTTGGCATGAGACAGAAACGTCTTCAAATAACAGCAGAATTTTGGTCCTAGATATAACAGGCCTAAATGCTGGAAGTAATTATACTTGTTTGCAGTTCAAAGAGTCAATGCAAGAGCCAAAACTAAATAAAAACAAAACGTAGACATGAAACTTTGAGAATTATTCTGAGGTTTCAGGAATGTACTCATAATCTTAAAGCCTTTTATGCATTAATTCTAAGAAAGATCCTCTCATTGTCAGATGTTGCTGACTGATTCTAAAGGCCTTGGCAACAGGTCATTTGTGCAGAATTGCATTTGTTTCTCTAGAAATCATTTTCTATAGATTTTTGTTCTCTATAATTATGTACAGAATCTTTAGGTCAAGGTTCTTGTAAATATTTGAAAGTCTATGAATCTATTTCAATAGAGAAAGATCAAGGAAAGTCAGCCTGGCTCTGCGTGAACCTCCGTATAATAACATTTTCTCTCAATCCTTTTCTTTTTGACCTTGGGAAAGTCCCCCGTCCCCTCTTCGGGTTTGTTAATTCGTAAGTACCTAGTATGGTATTACTGGATGTTGAAAAAATACATTATGAATATTTGTTGCATTCAAAATCTATCAAGAAAAATCAATGCTTATTTCTGTTGGATTTTTTTGTTTTGGTTTGGTTTGTGTTTTTTGTTGTTGTTTATTGGTTTGGGGGTTTTTTCTGTTTGTTTTTGTTTTGGTGAACATTTAGGCCTTGTACATAAACCCTGACCTTCCAAAGCCTTTTTTGAAAGAATGCTGTGTGACAATGATCGGAGAGCCCTGTGACACATTCCTCAGAGCTTTGGGTCCGGGATGAGGAGTTAGACAGATGCTCTTTGCTGAGATTCACCAGTGTTATGAAGGGTGGTGGTTGTATTCAGGCACCACCCTGCACTTGGAATTGGAGAGCTGCCTGAAACCCCAAGACAGGTGGGGAAAAAGAAAGAAAGGGGCAGCAGATGAGTTTGTCTTTGCATGAAAGAAGAGACCTCCTGATGTGGGGTGTGAAGCTGAATTCCTTGGGTAGAGCCATCCGTCCTTTCCCTGTTGAACAGACACACTGTCCTGTCCTATCTCCATTTCTGCAAAAGGATAGTTCCTAAAGAAACTCTGACCTTCCAATCTTAGGGTTCCTAAGGAAAACAAACCTTAACTCAGCTAGCCGGCTTCATTTGTCTTTTACTCGTTGTCTGTCCAACTTATTGGTTTAGGTACTTCTCTATCCAGGGGCATTTCAGTATGTCTTTCACACATAAAGGATATCTTTTATGTCTTTTGCATGTAAAAGTAACATCTTGGGTGTCCTGTGCATCTGAGCCTTTCCTCTTAGCTTGGTCTGTGTTTCTTATGTTGGTATGGAGGACTGTAGCATGGGGCAAGGAGCCTTAAGTGGGTGCCACACAAAAACTACATCACCAAAATTGCAAGTGGAACAGAGATGAGACTGTAGGAGGCAGTTCATTCCTCTTCTTTTGGTCAAGGTTTCTTGGGTGCTCAACATGTCCAGGTGTGGACTGCAGAAGCTCAACATGTACATGTTTGTGTTTCCAGGTAACCAAGAGCACACGGCACCTGCCAGGGAGCATCAGGCATTCCATGGCAGGAAGCAGGTCTATGTGTGTCAGAGAGTCATGCCAGCTGAAATTCCTTGGGTTGACCTCTCTTTTATAGCTCTGGAGACTTAATTCAAACCTTGAATTAAGGCTTAGACTTGCTGGCCTGTTCTCCTGAGAATCTCCCCAACTGGGCCACTGAGGGGTTTAGCTCCTTACCTGCAGACCAGGTTGGAGGATAGTCTGGCTCCAGAGTTTGGGTTTTCTGACCCAGATGCTTCATTCTAGTAAAATCTCTCCCTCAGCGGCAGATGCTTGTTTAAAAAGTTAAAGAAAGTGGTATTTCTCTGCAACAGTAATTGTAAAAGTCATGTGACAAATCAAGGACACCCAAGACCTCTTCTTATTGTCTAATTTAAATCACAGACTCACAGTTCAGTGGATAATTGCTGAGTGTGTTCTTAGTGGGCTTGTATTTTGCCTGAAATGATAGATGGGAGCAGTTAATGAGGATTAGCACTGTGGCGTGGGGCACTGCACGTGTCACTTCTCATTCTCACATTTAATAATGTGCTTGATCTACAAATTAGGTGGCCTGATTCTTGTTGGTGCAGCATGGAGGGCCAAGTGGGACAGGGGGGATTCAAAGAAGATGAAAGCTCTGTCTCGAGTGTCTCTTCTTCCCAGAACCTCCCAGAAGGCGCATTCCATATTGAAAATGTTCAAGGAGGTCTTCAACTTCCACCCCCAATATGCAGTATTGAATCTGCATAGGAAGAGATGACAGTGTCAAGGGACACTTTAGAACATGCTTCAGAAGCTGGAAACTATGTGGGAGGCTCAGCAAGGCTAGAATGGACTCTGCCCTGCAGGCTAGGCTCAATCTGTGGACAGGGAGCCCCTCGCGTTTTGTGACTGTGAGGGGGTGCACCTGGGGCTTCTTCCCTCGAGGTTCTGAAACTGTCTCAGAGGCTCCACCTGGTATCTTTGCTGCCTATGTGGTCAGCACTCCAAAACCCCCAAAGATGTCTCCCCTGGCTGTCTGCTTGCCTCCTGGACTCCCTCCCTTTTCCTTGAACACAGCCAGTTGACAGGAAAGCCTGGGGAAGATGTTCAGTCCACACCATAAGGGATGAATATGCCTCGCCCAATCTCTTTCCTAGGTGACTTGCATTTCCACCAGGAAAGTCCTTAGGCTGATGGAAGGATTTTCTAGAACATCCAGGACTCTATGCTGGGATGCTTTTGTGGTCCTTGCAGCCATATTGGAACTGTCTTCTAATGTGTGGTTCAGGGTGGTTACCAGAACCCTGTGAAGGGAAAGTGAGGGTTCTGAAAATCATGGTACATTTTCTGGATTGTAGGCACACTGTGTATGTTAGCAAATCCTCAAAAAGCCAATGTGTAGGATTTATTCCTGATTTATAATATAGGGTAGGAAATAGGCGTAGAGACTAGGTTATTGACCTGCTCAAGGTCATTCAACTAAGAAGGCACTGAGCTTGAATTTGGAATTTAATTCATTTGACTCTCTGCAACCTTTCATCTTTGTGCAGCCCTGACCAGCTCAGATCAGCTGGGAGCACAGGGCTACCCACTCCAGCTAGAGCTAGTCTCTCTTGGGTGCTCCCACCCTAGGAATATAATTGGCCAGTGGGGTTCATGTTCAGGAGGTCTGGCCCTTTGGTGCATCACAGTTCTCCAGTTAATGATGTCTCCCATCTTCACATGTTCCATTTTCTTTCCTGCTTCCAGCTATCCCCTCCATGGCCACGACCCCATCACCACAGATTGCTGTCCTCCAAGCTTCCGACCATTCAATGGTGTTCACTCCACTGGATTGTAAACTCCCTCTCTGATTTCCCTCACCATGTTATCAACAGTTTGTGGAACATAATTTTTGATCAACAGATTTAATAATTATTACAGCAAACCCATGAGACAAGACTGATATCATCCTCTTTTGCAAGTGAAAAAAAAGGAGAAATCAGGGGGCTGGAGCAGTGGCTTAGCAGTTGGAGTGTTTGCCTGGCATGCATGAGGACCCACGTTCAAACCCCAGCACCACTACAAAACTGAGTGTCGGAGAAACAAAAGCCAGAAGAAAAAATTTTAAAAAATAGAATTGATAATTCTCTCTTTGTTACCTGGTGACAATTCAGTGCCCCAGATCCTCAGTCGTACATTAGTCTCCCCATCTTGGCTTCTGGATTAATGCTATCCACCTCTGCCTTATAGAACAAGACCATCAGCCACCGGTACTTTGGTTTCTTGCTCAGACATCTATCTTGTCTGGTGACTGAAAGTTCCCCTGGGGCAGGAGCCTTGTGCTTAGTCATTTCCCACTTTTCCTCTTCTTCCTCCCCTTTCACTCCTACTCACCCTCACTCCTCTCTGCATCCTTCCTGACAAAGTGTCCCCCTTTCTCTGCCCAGGTGCATGTGATACTCATAGCTCCACACCTCTTGCTCTCTTGCTCTCTCACACACTCCTCTTTTATGCTGTGCACAATGTAACACTCTCCCCCCACCCAGGCCCCCAAGAGACACTCACATAGATCCCATCCCGGAGCCCTCAGACCACATCTATGACCCCTGTCCCTTCAAGGGTTGGCTCCAAGGATTTTCTCAGGCCATTCCCTCTCCACACACAGCCCAAATGGCAGTCAAATCCTAACTGGTGTCCAGTCTCAAACACTGGAGTCACTCTCATGAGTGCCTGGAGCAAGCGGCTGAGGTCAGGGAAGGGCAGCAGCTGGGTTGCGGTCACACAGTGTGCTGTCACAGAGCTGGGGACCTAACCCAGTTCTCTGGATCCATAGATCGATGTTATTGTTGTTGCTCTTCTTCCTCCTTTTCCTTCTACCTCCTTCTTCTCCTCCTTCTTCTTCTTTCTGTTCCTTCCTCCTTCTTCTCTCCTTCTTTTCCCTCCTTCTCCTCCTTCTTCTTTCTCCTCCTTCCTCCTTCCTTCTTCTTCTCATCAGTGCTGGATATTGAACCCAGGGGCTTGCAGATGTTAGGCAAGCCTTCTTCCACTGAGTGACAACTCCAGCCCTTCCTCCCTGCCTTTTGATAGAAAGTGCATCTCCTGTGTCCTGAACCCTCATTGATAAGGGAAACACTGTAAGGATCAAGTCAAGTTGAACAAATGACAGAGGCACCGTGATAAGCTGAGACAGAGACCTCTGAGTGCGTTTTGATTCCATCAGCTTGTAAACCCTAAATTAAGTGACCAAAGAAATCACAGAGCATTTTTCATGGGTCTGCGTCCCCTTTGGACACAGAATGGTCATCTCCAATCATGACTTCTTGATCTCATGCTGAGGATCGCATGGAAGGATGTCTGGACCATCCCCTGGGGAGCTCTGCAAGAACAGCCTGAGATGTGGGGTTCAGCCCAGCAGAGTCCCCCTCACTCCCTGCCCCCACCTCAGAGCAGCAGGGCTGAGAGATGGCCAAGATGGTGGCACAAGGCAAAAGCATCAGCATTGTGAAATACTGAACTTTCTTTGCCAGGCAAAATGACAACTGTAAGAAAAATCTGGGCATTCTGAGATGCAACTTGGCAAAGCCCTAGGTTACTGTTTGGGTGAAGCAAAGCACTCCACGCCTCATCCTAACTCCCTGCCTTCTGCATCAGCTTGCCTCGGTATCAGGGGCCCTGCCAACAAGCCAGGAAAAAAAGGCTCATCTGTTGCCATGGAGGCTTTCAACCTCTTCAGAGCCTGGGCCTTGAATCACTGCCTTTGAAAATAAAACCCTCCACCAGCAATGGGGCGGGGAGCTTACAGGAATAGGACGGTACTTTTCTGTGTAATCGCTGGCATTATTGAGAGCTTGTTCTGTCCTATGTACTGTCCTAAGCCCGTAAGGCAGGAGTGCTTCACCCATTTTACAGATGTGGAAAATAAGGGAAGAGGGGTCAAGTAGCTCACCCGGGGAATTAGGATTCCTACCCAGGTATGCTGGCTCTGCACTCGAACGAGTGATCTCTTTTGAGAAGATGCTCTCAAAGGAGCTAAAAAAAAATCTGCAGGCATTCTAAAGATTGGGTTCTAGGTTAATCCTAGTCCATGGTCTCAGTATGGGTGAGAAAAAAAGAAAGTCACCTCTCCAAGCAATTTATTCAAAGTCTCTCTCAAGAAATAGTTTTAGTTATATACAGATGGAGTAGTAGGTCTTTCTGTTCCAAGCTCTGGAGTCCACTGTGATAGATGATGCTAAAATTAAATTTAAAAACACCCCACACCTCATGCATGAGATCTTTGGCCAGGCTTCCGCTCTGAAGATGGGGTTTGGAAGCAAATGTGCATGACTTCCATTCCTGAAGGAAGTGTCCTGCGGTGTGGCACCCAGAGATCAGAGCTCCTAGAGTCTCCGTCGGTAGAATCCGCAGAGGCCTGGAAATGTCACAGAAGCAAATCTATTTGGAGGGTCCTTATGTTGAAACAACCTGGATCCTGGAAGGGATATTTGTGATCCTCCGTTGACAATGTGGATAATAGGGTGGAAGATGAGCTCAGTGACTTAGAACATAATGCTGCTTCAGGAATTCAGCCAAAGACTGTATGGGAGTTGTCATGTCCCTCTCTGTACCCATATGTCAAAGCAACCCTAGATAAGCAGGTCACAGTTTGTTACCCTGCTCCTGTGGAAGTCTGAGTGCTTTCACCCGTTCACCATCAAGATAAGTCAGGTTTCACTGGCAGGCTGCAGTATCTGGATCTGGTCCCATGGCTTCCACTTGTTTTTCAAATCCAATGCTAGTGGTAGCCTTTTTTGAGATTAATAACTGAACAAAAGTACATTGACTTTATTGACTTTATGGGCTTCTTCCCATTTTTGGAATAAGTGACCTTTTTTTTTGCATGAAAATGAGTGAGTGAGGTATGCATCTTTTCAAAGTTTGTATTTATATCCTTCTTAAGGGGAAAGAGACCATTTCTAATGCGACATATTTCACAGAAATGGGGAGCAGAATTTTGTATATATGCATTTGTATGGAAGAAAGGGACCCATCAACAGAGAGGTGGCTGATAGTGAGAGGAACAGAACCAACTTATTCTCTGTCATCTGTATCCTTTTCCGAGTGAGTTCTGTATGAACAGTGGTGAGCAATAAGGAGAGCCTTCTGGGTCTTCATGAATATTCCGAATCAGGCATACATGTACACAGGTAGGTGTTATTCTGTGACTGAAAGAATGTTTTGCCGACCTCTTCACAATAGAAGGATATGCATTTTCTTCAAAATCCCACCTAGATTCTGTAGAGAAAACCTTCCTGTTCTTTCTGCTTCCTCCTCTTCTGTTGTATATGGCGAGGGAGGGGGATATATGGAGAAGTTCTCCTACGGATCAGAAGTAAAATGACCTATTATAATATTTGGAGTTATTATTGACATTTGAAGGCATTTGGAAAAATACAAAGAAAAGAACTGTCTCCAGGCATGTATGGAGGGTGTGTGCACATGGCATGCGTGAGTAGGAATTTCAAGAGGCAACCTCATGCTTCATTCAACATCACAATGAAATTTTATCTGAAAATCTACACTGTTTGAACAGAGAGCAGCTCAGCCCACCGGAGAACTGGTATTTAGAAACACAATGAGCAGATAGCTTTTCTTGTAGAACTTTGGGGTGACCACCTCAGTTTGTCCTGCCTGCCTAGAAAGGAGAAGGATCCATATTAGAACCAGATGAACATTTCAGGGGTCACATTTTAAGCAAGTGCCTGGAATCACAAATAACAGGTTTCTTCCTGTGCTGAGAGCTCCTTTGTAATCTGCATGGCTGGAGAAAAATTTTATCTGTGTTCATAAGTAATATTGTTCTGCAGGTAAGAGGGCACTAATATCTGAGCATTACAAAATGTAAAAATGTTATGAGTTGGTGCTTTATGAAACCAAGGCCAGGGTGGTACTGATACCCTTTTACAGATGAGAATCCTGAGGTTTATAGAAGCAAAGTAATTTGCTGGAGTCCCAGAGCTAGCAAGTGGTCACATTCACTCCATCACCATCTGTTTACACATACACTGGAGTCCGCAGGAATGGGGTCAAACTTGGACACACACTTTTTCTCTGCACTAGGGAGGTATAACTGCTTGTCCCACCCCCAAAATATATTCCCTGAGATTCTTCTTCAGATCGGTGCTTTCTGCCACCTGAAGCATGTTTGTGTTGCAAGCATTTAGCAGAGCAAACCCCATGGTGTGTAACTGGCAAGAAAGCACATGATGAGATGAAACCACATGGCAGATTTTTCCATATCACAGCATCTTGGATTTGCAAAACAAGAAAGTAAAAAAAAAAAAAAATTTAAAAGTAAAATTCACATGACATTTCCTCCACAAAATTTTATTAAACTGGGCAGCTTTAAATGAGCTTCCGTGGCTCCCCTCCCGGCAGCACACGTGTTGATGGGTTCTTGTAGGCTTGGTTGTCTGGATTTCACAGCTCTGTCACCTCACCTCTCAAGCTGGTAATAGAAACTGGCGATGGGGCGGTGCCTTTTCAGCACTGTAGAATTGCTCTCTGCCTGGAGCCCTGTGCTTTCCGCAAGGAGGATTCCTGGGCTACCCTCTTTCTTTGGGCTTTTCTAGCCAGGAGCCCATGAAGGGGAGATCTGGGTGCTCCATCACCTGTGTCCTGCCGTTTGATTCTTTCTCAAGACATTTGTACTAGATCTCTGGGTAGAAGAACTTGGCAGAAAGAAAACCACCGGTTCCGGTAATTTTAATAACTAAGCAATGTTGACTTGTCCTTTATTTCACAATTTACTATCGCTGATTATTTACTATAATCTTTTCTTATAGGTTATCCAATTATTGCCATTGATGATTTTCAATAGAACTGGGTTGTTTTTGTACTGTCTGATGCATAAGTTTTTTGAATTTTGTCTATTAATTTCTGTGCAAACATTAAGAAAAGAAGTGAAAGGGGCATTTTGAATAGTTGGTTCTATTTCGAAAAATATGGAGGAAGGTGTTCCTTCTCTCTTTATAAAAATAGGTGGGATTCTATTCTTCTGCTGATAAAACAGAAACCTGGTGTGCTGAGTGCTATACCTGAGCCCTGCAGTTGTGCTGTGTGTGAGGCTGGGGCCAGGCAGAGGGAAAATCACATGTGGGTTTGTGGACGTTGACCTACCCTACGCTAACCCTGAATACATGATTTTTGAGCAGTAATTGATGAGACACATAGATTCTAGGCTATTTCCTTACTGTATTTAGCTTGGATTTTCACAAAGTTATCACATCATGATACTGTATCCATCACCTAGAAAGGACAGCAAGAGATTTCTTAGGGCCCTAAAGCTAAGAACTAAGTTCTTGGATCTTTTTCACATTTATGTATTTATTTATTTTAGTCAAAGTAATAAGTGTTTATACTTTAAAATACCAAATAGTTCTTTGGATATATTGTGTGTTTATATATACATGTATGTATATATACACATTTATACATATATGTGTGTGTGTATGTATGTATATATATATATATATATATATATATATATATATTAGCCCCATGTCTCACTTCCCACCTGATTCATGCTTCCTTGCTTCCTAAATACTTAAAAATTTCAAATTTTAAGTATTTATTTACAAAAACTTCAGTGTTTATCTCTAAATTTCTAAATATCATGCTAGTCTTCTTTATTTTTATTTTTTAGATTTTATCTTTATTTCCTTCTGTAAAAGGTTTTTTAATACCCCCAGCCCCCTTAGTGCACACATGTCCCCCTTTTCTCCATTCTCCCAGTCTAGTTATAACCTACACTTTGTGAGTTGGTTTTCGTTGTTCTATTATTACTACTATACAGACTACTTTCTGGCATTGCTTTTGAGTTGTCCACAGTCTTCCTGATATTTGATCCTGTGTGTGTGACTTTGCTTCCCCACCTCATTGAAAGTTTGCAGAATCTCCTCTTTCTTCCCAGCGTTATAATTTCCACCAAGGTGCTTTCATTTCAATCTTTTTTCCTACCATTGTATTTGAGCTCTTAGGGTGCCATAAGAAAATCAAACACATGCCCCAATGTGGCCAGGCAAGGCAGACTTTACTTCTGCAGAAGGGTGCACTCACAAAGGGGATCTGATGAGCAAGCACATTTGGGCGGGTAGTCCACCTGCTTGTATCTCCAACCTGGTGCAATCCTACCCTTCACTCTGATTGGAGGATCTCAGGGATACAATCTGTGTGATTGACCTATATAAAGTTGGGGTGGGTTCAGAAAAGAGCTAAAGGTGTAATGGAATATCTGATAAGAAGCAGAAACAGTATGATAAATGGCTAATCTAACAATTATCTCAACATATATGACTTTTTACACGATCATGGGGAACCTTGCCTAGATTCCTGGGGCACGTAGGGAGGGGGGCTAGGAGCGGGGAAGGGAGGAATAGAAAAGACATCAAGGAGACCAGAGGGAGGTAGTATGGGGGAATCTAATTAGAGGGGAACCTCCGACTTCCAGGAGAAGTCCAATTAACTTGGGGCTTAAGGAGGGGGAAACATGGAACCATGGGGAACCCAAGGAGGTAAACCATGAACTGGCACCAGCCTTGGCTTATTCTGTCATTATACTTTTGTCCTTGATTGTTTGACGATGAATTCCTCCTAATTGTAAGACCATGCTTAACAAATAAAAATTTTAAAAAGAAGTTTAAAAATGGAGAGCATGTTTCCCGACCTAAGATGGCTTCCTTTTATATGCAAACCTTAATACTACATTTTCAAAATGGCCCATCAGACTTCCTATTTCTCACACATTCGCTTTGGAAACAGCTTTTTCTGGATTGGAAATTTGTTGAGTTATTTCTTTGATTATTTTATTTCTTCTATTTTGTGTTCTTTCTAAATTGCAGATATTGGACCTTCCAGAGTCATTCTGTAGTTTTCTTTCTTCTCCTTTCTTCTTTCTTTGTCCTGTTGTAATTTTTGGAAGATATCCTCAATTTTATCTTCCATCCTATCTGCTAATTTTTAAATTTCCACAATTTTTTCTTATTTCTAAGCATTATTTTTTTCATCTCTATTCCTTTTGGAATATAATGTAGTTGCTTTATACCTGCAATATATTATCTTAATAAGGGGCTGGAGCAGTGGCTCAGCAATTGGAGTGCTTGCCTGGTATGCACAAGGACCCAGGTTCAAACCCCAGCACCACGTACACAACTAAGTGTTGGAAAAACAAAAATCAGTTGAAAAAACAAATAAAATTGATTTTCCTTCTCTTTCTCATTCTCTCCCTCTCTCTTAAAAAAAATCTATTAATAATGTTCATTGATGTTTTCTGCTCCTTTGAGTTTGTTTTCTTTTTTTTTTCTGTCTTTGGTATTTATCTTTAATGATAGTGACTTTGCTCAAGAATCCAGGACTGTCCATTCATCTTTGACAGCAAGACACTGAGAGCTGGTTGAGGGCAAGTGGGCCTGGGTAGGGCTCACTAACTGGAGGGCTTCTGCCTGGAATTGTCTAGATATACTGTTTTATTGGGGAACTGTCAGTAGGTCTTTTCCTTGGAGTTTTTTAATCAGTTTTCTCAGAAAGGAATACTCTAGTCTCCTACCAGTGATGAAGTCTAGAGTCAATTTAGGGGAGCCCAGTGGTAGAATGAGAACAATGCCATCATTCAGCATGGGGTCAACCCATCTAATTCCTATGTGTGCCCAACCTTCATTTACCCACAGTCCCTGTACATCAGCCTTACTAATGAATAACATCAAGCCCTCTGCTGAGATGGGATTTGTTTTTCTTACAGATTTTGTTTTACAAATGTAAATTTTATTATTTGATCTATTATACCTTTATTATGTATTATGTATTTCCATTTGTCAATGGAAAAATAACCAACTGTTGTCTAGTGGGTTTTTGTCCTGGTTTGTTTTATTTAATTTACTCTCCACTCTTCATTTTTCTTTGTGGTCCTTTGGTGCTCTCTGGACTTTTTTTATTTTTATCTTTTCATTTCTAATCTTCTCTATCACTTTTTTGACATGTCTCTCATCAACAGCATATATTCAGTTTTGACTTTTATATATATATATATTACCAAGCACCTTTCTGCAAGATATTGGCTAACCCAGTGATATGTATGTTATGGTTTGGATAAAAAGTGTCCCTCAAATGGTCATGTATGAGACAATGCAAAAAAGGATGAGAGGTGAAATGATTGGGTTAGGAAAGCCTTAATCAAACCAGTGAATTAGTCCTGATGGGGATTAACTGAGAGGTAACTGAAGGCAGGTGGGGTGTGGCTGGAGGAGGTGGGTTATTGGCAGTGTGCCTTTGGATTATATATTTGGTGAGCTGAACTTAGCTGCTCCCTCTGCTTCCTGGCAATGCCCTGAGTCACTTCCCTGTGCCACACTCTTCCACCATGAACCAAGAAGAATGCAGCTGGGCTTCTATGCACTAAGACGTCTGAAACCATCAGCTCCTAAATAAACTTGTCCTCTAAAATTGTTCTTGTCAGTTCTTTTAGTCACAGCAGTGAAAAAGCTGACTGAGACAGCATATTATGATAAATGATTTTTATCATTTTTATTTGCTTTATCAACATACTTTGCTACATTGTAGCCCATGATCTCAACCTTCTTTGAACTGGGTGGTGAGAGCAATTAGTCATGAAGCCTACATATCTTTTGATCCCATCAAAACTTCTGTAAACGTTCTTGAATGCCCGAGGGGTACTAGGCATCAGGCAGGACACTGGGGATACAACAGAGAACATGACAGTGCCTGTCCCATGAGCAGGGCTAGTTTTGTGGGACTGTAGTAACTTTTTGGCCCTAAGTTTGGCTCAATGCTCTGCTGCTGTCAGCTTGAAATTCTTAATGAATTTTTAACAGGAGACTCCACAGATTTTGGATCTAGTCTTGCAATGAAATTGTGTAAAAGGAAACAGGAAATTTTCAAGTGGCATAGCAAATACCCTAATAGGAATCAGGAGAGGGAAGTAGGAGAATGTTGTGAGTGCTTCTGTCCATCTTGGGTGGCCTTCTGGACACAGCTCATCGCTGGGCTGAATCAGCAGAGCAGGAGTCACCCTGGTCAAATGTGGGAGGCAGAGGAATCCACAGGCATAAGGCTCAGGGCCTTTACACCATGATGTCTTTGGACAGAGCAAAATGTATACGTGTCCCTGAACAAAGCTCACTGGAAGCATCACAATCAGAAGAATTATCATCTACACTGATGTACTTTCAGGGGCAAGGATCAAAAAAAAGAAGAAAAAGTTCCAGGTATCTGTAGAAGATGCTAAACTGGCTGACTGCATCCTGAGCCACACTGATAAGCCCCTTCTGGAATTGACGGGCACTTCATATCAGGTCCAGGATAATAGAGATGAGTCTGAGAGAGACACAGGTGATTGATTGAGAAGGGCCTGGGATGCCATCGTAAATGGTTCCTTCTTTTCCTTGAGTTAATGGGCAGCAATCTTTCTAAAGTGCAAAACTGATTGTGTCTGTGTCCTACATTTGAAAATGGCCATTCGGGCTTCAGCGTGAGGCTCGCCTTACAGGAGCGATTGGGGAGGCTGGGCGAGCAGGACAGCGAGACAGCTCTGTGTGTTATCCAGGTGGAAAGAAAGCGTTAGCAAGGGAAACAAAGAAATGACAGCGTTCCAGCCAACATGGAGATGGAAAACCTGCAGCACTTAGTTCTTATTTACCTGTAGTTATGAGAGAGAGGGTGACCATGACAGGCCACCAGAGTCTAGCCTTGTGTGAAAAGAGAGTGTTGAACATGAGGCCTGCTGAGTGTGAGGTGGGAAACATAAGAGAAGCCATCCAATGTGCAGGTTGTCAGGGCTCTGGAGTGCACCTGGCCTAGAGTGTCCCTGCCCCTTGTGCCCTGAGAGTACAGAGAGGGATCCCTTTGACGGAAGTCAGGATATTCTAGAAGCTGAAGGAATAAAAGCAATGAGGAGGTCAGAAACAAGAACTGTGGATAAAGCAGCTCATGAGCTCAGTTCAGCAAAATGATGCTTTGACTGGCAGCAAGGTCTTGGAGACTCAGAGAGAGCATATCCAGTAGAACGAATGCTAGACTGCTTGAGCAATGAGTGCAAAGTGAGAAAGTTAAAACCGTGATTATAAGCAGTAAGACTCCGGGCAACTAGGGAGAAATATGCAGTGACCATGTTTCCTAGTATCTGTATTTGATGCTTTGACATCCAGGGCCTTGCGGGCTCTGGAGAGACTTCCTGTTCCTAGAGCCAGGCAGCAACTCACATGTTGGTGTGCAAAGCAGCCAACCTGGAGCCCACACCCCCACGGTTGCCTCTATGGGACGGTCAGGCTCAGGGCCACGGTTCCTCTCCCCTAATCAGCCAGCATCGGGTACTGCACACCTGGTGACAACACCCATGCCCCAGAGCCCACTTATCTTACACTATCAACATAATGCCAAGTTTGGCTCATTCCTTCCCATACAAACCACAAAAAAAGTTTTTGCCTGTGCGTCTGCCTACCCTGTCTCCTGACCAATCCTAGTGCTGCCCCATGTGGCCCTACGTGGCTTGGCATGTCCTCTTCTTGGGATCTTGGAACATAATGAACTGTTTATCTGGTGATTGTCTCTTGATACATTGGCCTCACCATGCCTGAATAATCAAACCTGCATTTTAAATAAGAGGGGGAAGGAGTGGCTGAGGACTGGGGATTTTGTGTGTTCACTTTTCAGTGACAGAAGAGAGACTTAGTATTGTTCATCCTGATGAGAAGGTGTCATTTAAGAGGAAGAGTTAGAGAGATATTTGAGGCAAACCCTGGAGAGATAGGAGAAGAAGGAGCCCAGGGTTACCACCTCTCAAGGAAAAGGCCTGGGAAGACAGCTGTTGGTAGGGATGTGCTCACAAACACACAGAGGAAGCCTCATTTCAGAGTAAGCCCTGTGTCCTCCATCCTCGTGTTACTGCTGAGCAGGACTGTGATCTCTAGCCTCTTTTTCCCCATTCTCCTGTCTTCCTGGACCAGCCCATAATGACCTCTGCAGCCCCGCATTCCTCCTGGACTGGGCTTGAGCCACTCATTGGGCGCTGATAAGTCTTACGTGTCTCTGTGGGTGATGAAACAGGGAGGCAGATGTGAACCTGATGTCTTAGCAACGTCCCCAGGGTCCCTGGGAAACTAGATGATCATGTGTTGAAAGTAGTCACAGTGGCAATGCCCACAGTGAGCACTATGAGGCACCAACTGCACGCAGCATTGTGGGGCGCACAGTTTACTAGGACGCTGTCCCTGCCCCTGCAGGAGGAGAAAGCGGAGGTCATAGAGATGGAGGGTGGCGGGAGTAAGCACAAATATGAGCCACTGGCCTGATGCCCATCATGGGTGGCCCCAGAGTCTGTTACCTCATTCCTAACCCACCTTTACCCACCAGATCAGGGTCTTTTGGGACAAGACCCTGCCCTATTCATGGGCTGCAGCCAGGTACAGAAGCAGGGAAGGCCCTGAGAACCTGCAGGATTTTAAACTTGACAAGCCCTCTCATCCACAGCTGCCTCTTTTCAAAGGGCACATTTGCATCCATGTACAGGTTGCTTTGCTCAGAAGCCAGGCTGTTTTTATGAACATAATAGAGAACTTCACCTTTATGGAAAAGTATAGGAATACGTCTCTTCCACCATGGAAGAAATGTCCAGGTTGAAATAAATCTAGTTCAGAAGCACAAGGCCAAGGATAAGTCACCTCCCAGGACTGGTGATGTAGATAAGAGAAATCAAGAATAAAAGTAATTTGATTCCTAATCTCAAAGATGCTCAAGACTCTTGAGGTCTAAGAGGCCTTGGCTGACTCCAACCTGCTCAGCCTGCCATAGAGGCCCCGTGCACACTCAGGGGTACCACACATCCCTTCCCAGACTCCTAGGGTTCTTCATGGCCCTACAGGAGGCCCAGGTCCTCTGCATCCTCTTACCCCTCTAAGTAGCTCCCGTCCTCCAGATCCATTCGCACATTCATCCTTCTCTGATCTCAACTTCATTTCCCCTGATAGACTATTCTCCATAGTCCAGTCTCTCCCTCAGCATCGCCTGCTCTGTCCAGCTCAGGAGAAGGAAGCAGCAGCTTGTTGGGCAGATGGCTGCTCACCTCAGATGTCTTTGATAGCTCTGAGGCCAGATCCTTTGTGGATGAGCTAATTTCCCTAGAGTAGAAAACCAAATCCCATCTCTTGATCTGCTGCTTCAGCAAAGGTTACTTGAGAAATGTTTAAAATGCATTAAACTCCAGGGTCTAGGTCAGCCAGCCTCAGGGTTGAAACCTTTTTGTTCAGTTAGAAACTGTACAGACTAAACCTTTACAATCACAAAACACAAAAAGATCAAAGGCCACTGTCAAGTTCATCTGCACACACGGGTTTTGTGATATAGGAGAAACCCCAGAGTTGTGTGGGCAGCATGTTGATGTGACTGACCTTTGTCATCCATGAGTGTTCAAGATGGCCGGGAACAGTGGCAGGACAGGAATGCTGGGTGTCCTGTAAGGAGTTTCCAGGCCTTGTCAGCACTGAATCCTCAGCCATATCTTGATAGGATGACTCAGATTTTATCTAATATATTGGGGTTCTATGCAGATTTCATGCAAAAAAATTGGGGGAAACAATTGAAAGTTTCCTGATTATCTGGCACACTAAATGATTGAGTGATCATCGTGTTTAGAAGGCAGCAGGCTTAGGGCATTGGCACCCACCTGTAATCCCAGCGACTCAGGAGTTTCAGGCAGGAGGATCATAAATTCAAAGCCAGCCTCAGCAACCTAATGAGGCCCTAAGCAGCTTAGGGAGACCCTGTCTCAAAACAAATAAAAAAGGCTTGCTTGGATGTGGCTTAGCCGTTGAGTATCTCTGGGTTCAATCTCTGGTACCAAAAAAAAAAAAAAGGAAGAAGGAGGAGGAGGAGCCATGGCCTCATAATCTACGTAGCCACTTTTCTGACTATTGTACAAGCTGAAAGTGGACTTTTTCCTCTGAAAACGAGTACTAGCAGCCCTACCAGACTAAAGAATGTAGTATAGAGCTACAGTCATTAAAACAGTTTGACTCTGTGTTATGTTTTGGATAAAAGGTGACCCTAAAAGCTCATATGAGACAATGCAGGAAGGCTCAGAGGTGAAATGAATGGGTTATGAGAGCCTTAACCCAATCAGTGAGTTAATCCCCTGATAGGGATTACCTGGCAACTGAAGGCAGGTAGGGTGTGGCTGGAGAAGGTGGGTCATGGGGGCATGCCTTGTGGTATCTATTTTGTATCTGGCATGGAGTTTCTCTCTCTGCTTCCTGGAGCCAAGTGTTGAGCCGTTTCCCTCCACCACACTCTTCCGCCATGATGGTCAGCCTCACCTTGAGCCCTGAAAAATGGAGCCGGCCTTCTATGGACTAAGACCTCTTAAACTGTGAGCCCCCAAATAAACTTTTGCCTCCTAAAATTGTCAGGTCTTTTAGTCACAGCAACAAAAAAAGCTGACTAAAACATTCTGGAACATGTACGTACCTTCAGAGCAATGGGAAAGAAGGGTCCAAAAACAGACTTCAATCTGTGGGGATATTTAGTAGATCAAGTAGTGACATTTCAGAGACATATGGAATGTTGTTTTCATAAATAATGCTAAGACAACTGGTTACCTACGCACTTGGAAAAAATAAAGTTAAATCGCAGTTTATATCAAAATACAGTCCAGATGGTTTAGAGATGAAAATGTTAAAAAGTGAAAACAAAGTCTCAGAAGAATACCTAAGAGAATTAGCTTTTGTAATCCTAATGTTGAAGAAGGCTCTCTAAGAAACACAGAGAGCCCTTACAAATTGAAGAGGGGGGTGGGGGGAACCCAGTAATCATCTTGACAACTTCTACTTTTTTTAATTTTTAAAAAATTTATACAAGGCAAAATATGCCATAAAAAACACTAAAAGACAAATGATAAAATAAAGGCAGAGAATGTTTGCAATCAAACAAATATGCACTAGAACATGTATAAAAACAAAAGGGGTAATTTCCTCCATGAATTAAGAATTCTCATAAATCAAAGGAAAACAAACCAAGAAAGGAAAAAAAGAAAAGTTCAGAGAAAAGCAGTAAAAAAGTAAATGCAAATTAAAACAACAAAGTATCAGGTTGTTTTAGATTAGCCAACAGCAGCGCTTTGATGGTCCAGTATTCAATGTGCTGTTAGGCAATTTGACAATGGCTGTAAAAAGGATAAATTTACATGTCCTTTGAACTAACCATTACTTTTCCAGCAATACACAGCATAGAAATACACATATACCTAAAAATATTAATTGCAATGTTGCTTGCAATAGCAAAACACTAGACAACTACCTAAATATTTCTCTATCTATCATCTATCTATCTATCTATCTATTGTCTATCTATCTCTCTGTTTCCTGGGGCCATGTTCGCAGCTGCTTCCCTCTGCCACACTCTTCCACCATGCTGTTCTGTTTCACCTTGCACCCAGAGCAACAGAATCAGCTGTCTATGGACTGAGACCTCTGATACCATGAGCCCCCAAATAAAGTTTTCCTCCTCTAATTGTTCTTGTCAGATCATTTTTAAAAATATTTTTTAAGAAAGAGAGAGAGAAAGAGAGAATTAATTTTATTTATTTATTGATCTGGCATTTGTTTCTCCAACACTTAATTGTGTATGTGGTGCTGGGATTTGAACTTGGGTCTTCATGCTTGCCAGGCAAGCACTCTAACCGCTGAACCACCATCAGGCTTTTTGATCACAGCAATGAAAAGGCTGAATAAAACATAGATGGAAACTATCTCCCTACTTTAAGAGACTCTTCTCATACCTACCAAAAAGGAGAAAAAAAACTCATAAAGAACTCTTTCATGTTTCCTTGATCCTTGGTGTAGAGCAAGGAGAGAAAAATCATTGTTTCTTAAATCCTTATTTGCTCTAAATTCAACATTCTTTGCCTAATCACTGTTTGTCTAGGTCAGAGTAGGAGGCCTTCCCATCTATCTGCCTCTTTGTCTGGGAGGTGCCATTGTGGACCTAGAGGCTTCGAATATGGCATCTTGTTTTTTCAGAATGCAATCAGAATGTGCACAGAATTGGAGGATGGAATAGGATGTCTTGTGTAGACAATGCAGGTTCTTGGCCACAAATCAATTCTCAAGTGTATCAGAAAAAAATGTTAAAATGATTCATTGATTTGGAGAATCAAAGCCTTTCTCTGCATTCTCAGTTCAGCTGTAGTTTGGGCTGTGAAGCCCTTTTCTAATGAGTCATGCCAACATGTATTTCAACCCACTCCCCTTCCATGGAAGAAGGGGAACATCGAGCCCCAGGGTACCAGGATGTAAAGGCAGCTTTGTAGCCAGACCTGGATTCAAATCTTAGCTTCTAGGAAAAAAAAATTATTTTGGATCCTTGCCCTCTGCTTCGCCTCAACACTAATTTCCTTTGGACCAGAGACTTTAATTTAAAAATAAAGTCTAAAAAAAAAAATATAGGAAGCCCTTGTAAATGTAACCCCAAACCAGGAATTCCAAAAAATTTAGAAATCTCTAGATGTCAAAAACCACCATTCACTAAGTCAAAAGCAAATGACAAATTAATGTAATTATTTGTAATTTATTGCAAAAACTTATTTTCCTGATGTGTAAATATTCCTTCAAATCCAAAAAGAAAAGTCCCAACAACCTAATAGATAAAGGGACAAGAAAAGCGAACAGAGAATTTTCAGAAAATGAAACACAGCTGGCTCTTAAACAAAGAAAGCAGTGCTTAACCTCCCTTATTATATGATCCATACAAATTAAAACTTCAGTGGTGTACCAATGTTCACCAGTTGGACTGGTGAAGATCAAAACCCTTGACAGCATGCTGCATTGGCAAAAATGTTGCTGTAAGACTGTAAATTAGGACAACACCTATGGAACAAAATTTCGAAGTGTCTGTGAAATTCCTGTTGCATTGACCATTCAACCTTGCATTTCCACTCCCAGGAATTTCTCTTGCAGATATGTTCACCCTTATGCAGCAGGACGCGTGAAAAGGCCATTTCCAGCCACATTCATAATGTGCCACATTAAGAAATGACCCCTCTGTGACCTTGGAAATTTGATTCCTAAAATGCAAATCAGTAGGGCACAAGTGAAATAAATTATGGAATCATGAAGTGAACCACTTATGAACCAAGGGAATCATTTATTGATTGATGGGAATGGTCTAGGAAAACACAAAACACAGAGCAGTGTATAATGGCACTCTATCATTTCTGCAGAACATGTGTGTATGGGAACACTTTCTAGCATTTCCTTGTATGTGCATAAGTGCACAAGAAGCTATATTTCTTGCCTCTGGAGATGGGAATTGGAGGGATGGTGAATACAGTCAGCAAAGAGATAATACCTGTCTTCTAGTTTTGTCTTGAGAACTAAGAGGACCTTGCTCAGTGGAGGACAGGTCATTCAGTAAGTGACAGATATGATAATTAATTGCTCTGCATCCCCCCACCACAACTCCATTCTAAATATTTTACTGTGCATGGTGAGGTTTTTATGCTGTCTTTAACTGGTCACTTAATGTAGCAAAGAACCTGCTTTTTAATTTTTTTTAAAGGGACAGGGACAGTGAGAGAGAGAGAGAGAGAGAGAAAGAGAAAATCAATCTTATTTAGCCTTTCATGTGGCCTCAGTTGCTCCAACACCTCATTGTGTACATGGTGCTGGGGTTTGAACTCGTGTCCTTGAGCTTGCCAGGCAAGCGCCCTAACTGCTGAGCCACTGCTCCATCCCCCAACCTTTCAATTTTCATAGAGATACATGTGTTTCTGTTAGTGTCTATTACAGCTGAAGTCCAGAACTTGCTAACAGTAATCAAGCCATTTTCTTATTCTAGTAGCCAGCTTGGAACCTAATTTAAAGGGGAGACAACCTCACTTGTAGCTTAATGTTACCCTTAGTGTGGTTTAGATGAATAAAGCAAAAAAGAGACTTGCACACATTTTTAATACAAATCTGAAGATGCTTTCAGAGCCAACCAAACACGCATCAGTGACTTGGGACATCAGTGAGGCAGTATCCAATGCAACCCCCCACCATATGACCTTAGAAAAGTGGTTGAAAGAAGCTGTGATCATTTGCAACCTGCCAATGAAGGATGTGAGATGCAGAAAGATAAATTGATGTCTTCAAGGTCATACATGGAGGGATGCAACCAGGGAAAGAATCCATATTGCTGGCTCTTCTTTGCTATCTCAGTCTGCAGATCACACAAATTAGCAGGAGGAGACTGCAAGATCTCCCTTCTGGGCCAGCTTGGCTCAGAGTACAAATTGCTGCCTCTAGACCAAAAACAGCAATTCTTGAAATAAACACAGTTAAATCCTCTTCCTTACTTCAAGTTGATTCTCACAGAAGAAGCAAGGCCCTATCAGCTTGTAAGTAAGAAAGCAGAAAACAAGCAGGATCAGAAGATCTTTACCCTTGCCTCCAAACAACCAGGGCTAAAAGAGATCATTTCATTTCCATCCCCCAGATTTGATAGCTATCTGATTGAATAAGAGTCAAACTCACTAAACCACATAGAAAGGAAAGAATCAAGAATGAGGGTAGAGACAAGAGCCACACTGACCTCCTGAAAGATGGAGAATTTCAGGACGAGGGCAGCGCCAGTGGCCTCAAACCTAAAGAATGCCCCATGAGATCCACGTAAGGACAGCTGGGCGTGCCTGCCAAGGCCAGAGTGCCTGCAGAGAGGACGCACCACTGGGCTCAAACCAGTTGAGTCACATCTGGGAGAGTCCAAGAGAGTCATACCCACCTTCATTCCAGTTTAGCCACGTGATCTTATCCAGAACTTTCTTTGTCATGGTGATTTGTTGCTTTTTTATCCCTGTTAACAGAGGACCCCAACCTCCTGCAAAGCTCCTCTCTCAGCACACCCCAACCCCATGGATTCTGGGGAGTCTGAATCAGGGCATGTGGATGTGATTCGTTGTACTTGTATGATGTATCATGGTCATAACAGGGGAAATAGCATTTCTATCTCCTTAAACATTTATCATTTCTTTGTATTGGAAACCTTCAAACTCTTCCCATTTAGTTCTTCATAAAATATATGTAATAAATTGTTGTAAACTATAGGCACCCTACATGCTATAGAATACAAGAACTACTTCTGTGTAACTATATTTTGGAACCTGTTACCTCACTTCTCTCTCTCTCTCTCTCCTCCGCTCACTCTTCCTAACTTCTCGTCACTGCTATTTTGTTTTGTACTTCTATAAAATCAGCATTTGGGGGGGCAGGTATCAGGGATTGAATTTAGGAGTACTTAACCACTAAGCCGTATCCCCAGCCCTTTTTGATTTTATATTTCAAGACAGGTTCTCCCTAAGTTGCTCAAGACCTCACTAAGTCACTGAGACTAGCTTCAAACGTGTAGTCCTCCTGCCTCAGCCTCCTGAGCCACTGGATTACGGCCCATTCCTGGCTTATAAAGTCAACATTTTAAGCCTCTGCATGTGAGTGAGATCGTGCCCTGTTTGCCTTCATGTGCTGATTTATTTCACTTAACATGATATCCTGCAGTTTCATCTCTATTGCTGAAAAGGACAGGACTTCATTTTTTGTGGTCAAATAATACTGTTGTATATTTAGTCCACATATTCTTTATCTACTTATCCATCGATGGTCACCTCTTTTGAGTCCATATGTTGGCTATTGCAAATGGTGCTGCACTAATCTCGTGTGTTCAGATTGCTCTTTGATACGCTGGTTTCGTTTCTTTTGGATGTGTACCATTAGAAGGACTGCTGCGTCATCTAGGAGTTCTAATCTTGGGTGTGTGTGAGATCTCCACACTATTTTCATAACGTCTGTATTAATTTTCATTCCTAACAACAAGAATTCCCTTTTCTGTCCATTTTTGGCAGCATTTGTTATTCTTACTGGGGTGAGATGATATCTCGTTGTGGTTTTGATTTGCATTTCCCTGATGATAAGTGATGCTGAGCATTCTTTCATATACTTGTTCATCGGATGATTATCTTTTTTAAATATCTATTCAAATCACTTGACCATTCTTAAATCAGATGATCATGATGATGATTTGGGCTATTGAGGATTTTAGTTCCTTATATATTCTAGATACTAACCCTTGTCAGATGTGTAGTCTGCAAATATTTTCTCCCATTCTACAGGTCACCTCTTCTTTGTTGATTGAGTCTTTGCTGTGCAAGAGCATCTTAGTTTGATATAATCCCGTTTGTCTATATCTGCCTGTTGCCTTGCTTTGGGGATCTTATCCAAAAATGGGTTTCCTCTACCAATGTCTTAAAGTGTCTGCTCCGTTTTCTTCTAATAATCAGGTCTGATATTTAGGTCTTTGATCCATTTTGAGTTGTTTTGTTGTGGTGGTTTTGTTTTATTTTTTTACATGATGAGAGGGATCTAATTTCAATCTTCTGCATATGGATAACCAATTTTCCCAGCACTATTTATTGAAGAGACTTTTTTTTTCTCCAGTGTATGTTTCTGATGCCTTTGTCAAAGACCAATTGGCCGTAGGGGATGTGTGGATTTTTTCTAGGTTCTCTGTTCTCTCCCATTGATCTGTGTGGTAGTTTTTATGCCAGTATCATGCTATTTTTGTTACTGTAGCTTTGTAGTATCTGTGCATACTTCGTTTGCATGACAACTGAGGATCCTGAAAAGCAGCCCACGCTGAAGCATCATGACTTGCAGGGATTCTTCAGTGTTGAAGAACATCCTGTTTCTAGTGGCGGACCAGAGCTCACACTGTCCTGGCCAGTTCCTCCCTGCCTCATGATGTCGTATTCCCAACATATCCTATATTTATTCCTGACAGCTACAACTGAGAAAGGAGAGAGAACGGGGTCAGTCAAGGGCCACCTAGAGAACTCCCTGTGCCCAGGGCTTCCAGATAAAGAGTTCCAAGCATTGTGGAATGGAAGGAAGCACAAGGCTTCTTAACGGTTTAGTTGAAGAAATCACAGTGTCACTCCCGCCACATTCTAGTGGACGAGCAAGACACCAAGGCCAGCACAACTTAAAGATGACAGAAAATTTAGACCCCACCTCTCAAAGGGAGGAGGAGGAACGGATTTGCAGCATCTGCACCCTACTTAATGGAAGGACACCGCCTTTACAGGTTGACTGTGAAGCACACAGAATTCTGCTCAGAGATTCCCAACCATGGACACATTCAAATCCCAGATGCACTTGGGCCAGGATCCTCTACTACACTAAAAGCTGTTTTTGAGTACTTTTAGTGACTTCAGCATCTTTTGGCTTCTACGGCCATGAATGGGTGGAGAGATGGCCAGCTAGAATCTGCATTTAAGCTGGCCCTCTGGGCATGGCTGCCCTACCAGCTTGCAACCTTCAGCAGCTGCATGCCATCTCCTTTGTGTTTGTGACTCTGGACAAGACACACCCCTCTGCCTGGCTAACTGTTTTTCTTTTTCCAACACTTTATACAGAAGGGGGCAATGCAGGGGCAATGGGCACAGGCTCTGGAACCCCACTTCAGGGCTCAGATCCCGGTCTATCTCTGCCCCAGAGAGTTGTTGTGGGGATTAACAGATGAATTGCATAGATCTTAGAAACTGGTTTGGCACTGGGTATGTGAGGACACTTATACCTACAGCAGGTGTGGTCCAGTGAAGACATGGGCACTTTTAAGCCAGATATGGAGCACACAACCCAGCCCTGCCATTATTAGCTGTGGGACCCTGGGTACCTTGCACCACCTTCAGTCTCAGTTTTCCCCATCCATCTCCCTCTGGTTGCTATAAGATCAGAAAGGTGGTGCATGGATGGTCCAGGAGCAGCTGTGGGTAAGCCACGGAGCAACCCTCTCTCTTCTCTTCCAGCCTCTCCCTCCTCCTTGCTATTTGTCAAACCCAGCTTTGTACCCTTAGCAAGATGCTTCACGTTAATGGAAACTGTCACGGATCAACTAAACATGACACTTTCAGCCTCTCAGCCAGGTCTGTCTGCAGATTCCCAGTGACAGACGGAGGCGTCCCAGCATGAGGGCTGTTCTTTTCCATCTAGACTTCCAGTGTCTCTTGACTTTTCAAAACTGATTGCTCTGGCTCAGTGCTCAAGGGCCTTGCATGCTGACAGGACTGCAGGATTCTTATTTTCCAAACACTGAATGACAGTCTGTTTTTTCCCCCATGAATCAGTAGCATCTTCTCATGGACTCTTCAGGACATGCCACATCTGTCCTTGAATTCCACTGTTCCCAGGACCAGCAGCGTCACCTCATCTGGGAGCTTTCAAAATGCCCACTCCCAGGCCCCTCTCATACCTGTGGGATCAGAAACCATGGGCTGGAGTCCAGCAAGCTGGTCTTAACCTGGCCTCCAGGACACCCATACACACACTAGAGAGTGAGACTACTACAGGTTATGAAACACCTGACCCCAAAGTCTAACCTTTTAGCTAAGATGAAGATTAAGAATGGAACGCTCATTTCTTGCCAAGGCTGTTTTTAACCATTTATTTACTATTTGCATCCACCTCCTTCTAAAAAAGATTGATAGGGGGCTTTGGACACAATAACATTAATGAAATAAAAGACATGTTCTGAAAAGTCACCCTGGGAGAGGAGCTGTACTGAATGATTCCCACACTTTCTGGGGTTAAATGGAAGTGTGTTTCTCTTTAATCTTTACAAAGGCCTGATGAAATATTTATTAACTCCATTTGCATCTGAGGAACCAAAATATCTGGAAGGTTGCATGAATTGCCTAGGTTCACATGTGAGGAGAAAGGAAAGATTGTGGTGTTGTTGGGGGGTTTGGTTTTTTTTTTTGGGGG